>JAODYC010000150.1:0-25165 GCA_026262405.1 Curvularia hawaiiensis | reverse complement strand
AAGCAAGCAAGCAAGCAAGAAACAAAGCAGCGATGCGATGCGAGGCGGGCGGAGCGAGCGAGGACAGGACGGGCGGGCGTGTATATCGGAAGGCGCGACAGGGGTAGCGTGGTGTGGGCGCAAGCGTGAAATGAGCGACGCGGATGGGGCGTCTGGCGGCTGTGAGGACCGAGGAGAGAGCGACAGAGCGTCGCGCTGCCGACGCTCGACGCCTTCTTATCACCGTCGTCGCCCGCGCGCAGTCTCTTCACCCATGCGCTCGCGGGCCAGCCCTACACCACCACGACACGGCCGCCGTGGGCGGGGCGCCCGCCGCATCCACATGCTCATCACTGGATGCCATCAGCTGCCCTGCAGGAGTTGGCTGGCGCCGCAGGGATGCCCGGCCGGCGAGACTTCGACGAGACCACGACGGCGTTCCAGATCTCGCTTGCCAGGCCCACCGCACCCGCTATGCCGCCCGCCCCAGGCCCTCGCCGTGCCCGTCTCTTGGATCGCCTCTGGCTGCGGACTCCTGGACACCTGCCCGTCTGGAACGGCAACTGGAACACCCTCCGCCCGGCTGTCAGAAGCCTGTCTGCTCACCATCAGGCTTGCGGCTGAGTCAGGTGCCCATAGCGCTACAGTCGACCTTACTCCTAAGCTCGAAACACCGCCCGGCCATTTGACTCGCCGCTATCGACTCTCTCTGTACACACTTGTCCCAGCCGGGGCTCATTGCGTACCAAAGCGTCTGTCCGGCTATCATGGCGCCCCTATCGCGACCCGCGTCCTGGGCTCACTTTCTCCCTGCAAACTGGCACTCGCTCTTACTATTGCTGCACTCTCCCACCTACCCCGCGTCAGATGACACGCCTGGCACACGCATACATACGTGCGTGTCTGCAGCCAACTACATCAGCTCCGTGTCATCGCTCCTTGCTCAGCGTGACTGGCGCCATGCTCGCCTACATGCTTCCTCGTGCGCTACATTCCTGGCGGCAGTGCATTGGGTAAACTGCTAAACGCAGTGTAAGCCGGCCCCCCTCACCAATAGGCCCCGGTATCAACACTGCCAGCTGCCAGCCATGTGGTGACGCTGCCAAGTGACGCTGTGTCGACGCCTGCCACATGCTGCATCGAGCCGTTCAGCCATAGAAACGGTGCACGGCTCGTTTTGGATTCAAAAAGGAATCCATTCTCGATCCAGCGCCTGCACAGACCCTTGGATGCTCGTTTGAGCCTACTACACACACACTGCGAATTCTTTGAACCGTCTGTGCCAGACATGCCGGTCTCGACCCATCACGCGAGGCGCACACATGGCCAATTGCATATCCCTTGGGTGAATCAACCGTCGTCCAGCCATTAGCGCTCCCCGCTTTTGCTGCCGCTGCCGCTTTTGTCTCGGCGCAGCCTCTGATCCTGCCATATTTGGCTTCGCTGTTGCTACCTACGCTTCAGACAGTACACGCCAGCTGCAACGTACACGTACGCACTCACACATCAGCTCAGCACAACTCAAACGCTGCTGCTGAACAGAGTCAACCCCATCGTCAGCGTCAGTCCGGCCTTGTTCAACTCTGGCATGGTACCAAGTATTCAAAGACTAGTCGTGCGTCCAAAACGCCCAATAAACTATAGCAAAAAGGCCCTATTCCCAACGGTAAATCACCGGCACGGTATACAAACCGCACCGCTTCCTTTCCAGCTGCTGCTACATACATACACCTAGATCAAGATTGCAGCTAAACCTTATACCAACACCAATGTTCGCCTGGCTCTCAGTGTACCGAAATGATGAAAATGAAACTGTAAACACCAACTCCGACAAAATACCGTTTCACCTCGTAGAGACATGAGACAAAGACCGGTGCGTTGAGATGCATCTCGAAATTCTACCACACTAGTATACTTTTATGGTGATCTGTTGTGTAGTTTGGTGGAGCGGTTCGATCAGACTATTTTGGCACTTCAAGAGCTGCAATTATCCAAGGTCCGTGCACCTATCGTTCCCTGACAGTTGCCATCTTGTCAATATCTCGACGCACCGATCCGATTCCTTCTCAACAGAAAATCGCGCGTGTCCGCCTGGCCCGGTGGATATCGCAAAGTGGAAATCGCTCAAAGAACCTGCATATCTATAGACCCACATGGCGAGCCGCGACGACCCGGATATATTCCACTGTTCCTGCAGCTAGCCACCAACTGGTCGGCCGAGTCACACCATGTCGCCTCACACTCTGGAATTTTGCAGGTCAGCGGTACATTCGCGTGTTACTCGGAACGTATTGGCCATTCCGCGCTGTACCCACCAAACAGTTCATGAAAAACCGCTCAGTGAAAAGAATTGCCTCTACTCCACTCACCAGACTCCGCAGTACATGTCGCGATAAAGCAAAATTCGATTTGCATGGTTCCGAGACGGGGATCTGCAGCAATCGGAGCAACAGCCACTTGTACCATGCATGAACAGGCAAATTCAAGGAAGCGTGGTCGACCAGCACGAAGTCTTTTTATCGGAATAACATGCGTCCGTGTCCCTCCGGTGTAACCCTCGATCCTTCTTACGCCCAAAAAAGCAAACACTCAACATCTTTGCCAAATGCAAAGCTCGCGATCAAACTTGTTTTCAGCCGGGTGTAGCATTTGAACTAGCTTACTATTATCCATTCTACTGCAGCAGTTCAGCATGACGCTCTCATCGCCCCGATGCTTAAACATAGATCCCCTCCGAAACGATCCATACAAACTCGCACAGACATGTATATCGTTTGTATACGACCACTGCTTTTCCGTCTTTTCAAAAGCACTGCACTAGTGATGAGCATAGAGACAAGAATAGCTGACAGTTTCGCTAATCGACCATTTATGTTTTTGATGTGCACGCCCCACAACGAATCACCTTTCATTTCCTTCGCCCACCACAAAAAACATCCTCAAAATGGGCTAGACAGCCAAATAAGACCAAAAAGAAAGATCATGTCATCATCCCCACCAACAATGACAACTACCTGCATTCAAGGTTTAAAAAAGCAAAACCGAGTCTCAAACAGGGTGGTAACCATCTGGCCTTGCAGCTACGCCATAGCTACCAAAGATCTTCTTACGTCGGTCAGCTTCTCTCCTGTGACCACCGCTGGCTGTAATGCACCAACCAAAGCAATGATGATGGACACCTGCATCAGCTCTACTGCGTCCTTTTGCGTCACCATGCTGCTTCAGGTAGCGAGGGAATATATATTTCTAATCTTCGCTGTATGGCCGTATCTGGCGCAGAAATCATGACCGCCATGGACGCTATATCATTCCCTTCTGAACACTCAAATGTCAACTTTGACGAGGACCTTGCAGCCAACAATCTCCTCGAATCCCTTGAATCCCTCGCTGCGGGAAATGTTCCCAACTGCCTGCGCAGCAATGACGAAAAACGCCGCAGATGCCTCGAGGCGATGAGGGTGGCTTCCCTCAGGCTCGAGAAACCCTGGGACATTATGCAACGACTGGTGTTCTGTACACTGCCTCCTAACATAGTACAGGTCGGCATCGATTTGGGCCTGTGGAGGCTACTCGATAGCCGCAATGGTGCGGCAATGAGCGTGAGTGAGCTGGCTGCCGAGTTGGGCGCCGAAAAGGCCCTACTGGTGCGGCTATTGCGGTACGCTGCAACGCAGTGGATGGTAGAGCAAGTCGACGTCGAGCTGTACCGGGCAACGACTCTCACGCACAATCTTTCCATGCCGGGAATTGAGTCTGTGACGTTCCATGTGTGAGTGGCTCTGGAAAGCCTTCCTTGTCCGTCATGTCTAATCTTGCAGGACTGAGAGGAA
The DNA here is from genome assembly GCA_026262405.1 of Curvularia hawaiiensis. Lineage (NCBI taxonomy): Eukaryota > Fungi > Ascomycota > Dothideomycetes > Pleosporales > Pleosporaceae > Curvularia > Curvularia hawaiiensis. Next base: position 21,356 of record JAODYC010000150.1, on the reverse strand, counting down.
CATCGCATTGTACAACGTGATACCAAAGTGGTTGGCCGAAAATTCATACAAACAGCCCCAGGATAACAAAAACCTTCCGTTCAATCTGAGCAAGAACACCGACATGCATTTCTTCGAATGGCTATCTCAGCGGCCACGGCATCAACATGCCTTCAACGAATACATGTCCTTCCAGCGTGTAGGGCAACAATGTTGGCTAGATGTGTTCCCCTTTGAAAAGTACGTGCCCGACTTCGGTACCAGCAACAAGCAGCGGACTGTATTTGTGGACGTCGGCGGCGGCTACGGACACCAGTGCAGGGAGGCACTGAAGCGATTTCCCTTGCTCCAGGGGCGTATTGTGCTGCAAGACACTCATGGCGCTGCCATTGACTCTGCTAAGAGCATTCACGGCCTAAAGGTTGTTCACCACGACTTCACTAAGCCCCAGCCCGTCAATGGGGCACACATCTACTACCTGCGCAACATCTTGCATGATTGGCCTGACCATGCCTGCCACAGCATTCTCTCATTACTCAAAGACGTTCTCGCTCCTGACTCGGTTATCCTGGTAGACGAACTGGTCCTCCGGGACGACAGTACCCATTGGTACGGAGCCTCGCAGGATATGCTTATGATGGCCAACTATGGAGCGAGAGAGAGGTCACTGGCCGAGTGGGATTGCATCCTTGACAAAGTGGGGTTGGAACGCAAGGACTTTGTGACTTATGGTATACATGGAGATGGTGTCCAGGTGATTGGGCCTCGCGGACCAACTTCGGAGAAGTTGTGATGAACTTTTACGAGTCGTTCGATCATAATGCAGAGCACAAAGAATGTTCTGTCCTAGACTGGAAGGTTTAATGGATTTATGACTATAGGCTACGAGATAAAGAACAGCAATACATGCCCAACCTTCACGGTTTTCAAGGCGCCTTTATCTTTATGGATTTCACGTAATTGAAGTTTTGAGTATCTGAATTTCAAGCAAGTCATGAATCTTGGTAGATTTGCTATTCATGATGAATAGCTGTACGTGAATTCTCTTCTATGAACTTGAGAGGGCACTCTTACTCCACATTGTGTGATACTTCTACACCGCGTTACCTCGGGAGCAAGTCCTCTCTTTGAGACGACAGATACCACGGAAAACATCAATTTGGGGCCAACAACTTCGGTGAGTTCCCCACAAAAGTAAACTTAATCGATGACTTGCAGCGGATCGCAATCATACCACGCAAAGTTTGCGCCGAGCAAAATGTCGTGCGTCGGTGCATTATGCGATACCCTGGACCGCGATTTGGCAAATTGGTCCGCAACCCTAGACTAGCCCAGACATGAGGCTTTGTAGGGCAAATACAAGCTGAAGCTTAGGCTAATAAGTGCTTGGAACCTCGTTTGTCCTGCAATTGCATTTGGAATCTTGTGCAAACAAACTAGAAGAGTTCAAGTATGGCAAGCCAGGCTTGAACATGGGCGATAGCAACTTCAACCAGTACTATAGCAAGCCGCTCGCAGATGCAGTCTTTGAGGCCGGACGCACCCGCTTTCACTGGTGGCATGTAGAGGTGGACAGGCACTGTTTCGACGACAGTGTATTGAGTCGACATGGTTGTTGTGGCTCAGCCGCAATCAGCGCGGCTCCGCACGTGGTATAGCAAGAGACAAGACAAGACAAGATTTGAGCTTCCCGCTAGCTCTCACGTCAGAACTTAATTTTGAGCCTCCTCTTAAATCGTGGAGTACCAGTAGGTATTTGCGCTCAATGAGACCCTCGTTTCCAGCCGCATTGCCCATGCTTGCTGCAAGTCATTTTCTCTGTTTGCAAAGCTTTTCGGTGATTTTGCGTATCTATCGGGGAATTTATTTGGAAGGAGAGTGAAGTTGGATGTCACGTTGAAATCTGCCTACTTTGCCTAATCAGTCGCGTTCTGCCCACCTGATAAATTGAAGCCAAAGAGTCATACGAACGATGATATCTGTGTGATTTCAAAACAATCTCAGATAATCACGTCGATACACCTGTGAGCGAGAGTGTGAGATGCCTGCTGTGAGTCGGGAATGTGCTACCTTGGAGGGGAAAGCCAAAAATGCCTGAAATCTGGGGTCTCCACATTCCATATCTCCAGATCATTCAGACACTGAACAAGCTTTGCCGTTTCTGTTCGCACCCTCCATTTTCTATTTCTGATGACGTTATGCCATCTGAAACACTCAGTTCAATAGCGCTTCTTTGGAATTAACAGGATCTGTTTTTCGAATCCAATTTTCTACCGCCTCGTCCAGAAAGAAGTGTTCAAACGCACTGAGTAAAGTCATCCCACTTATCCGTCTATGGAAGCACATCCTTACATTTACGTCATCTGATGGCCGATCTACGGTCTTCATGCTGGCCAGGTGACGTTTGGTTCATGCTTACGTACAAAACAAGATTTGTATGAAAGAAAAAGGATGTTGTTCTGGGGTATGTGAAAAAGGCCCTGGCACTTTTGGACGGCGACGAGACATGTGGATATCACATTTCTATTGGTTCGTTTTCATACAGGATCTCAAAATTTGGGACTTGATGTTCAGTGACTTATTCATGCTTGGGTGTAGTGTGGAAAAGTAAGATAGAGGTACAGATACTTTCTAGTGCCGGCATGAATGGAATGAAAAGACTAAAAATCGTGCAATGAAAACAAAACATTAGCGGTAATGTTCTTTATCCTTTCCAGAGATTTAATTGATAGATGCGCGATCATTGCCCGAGACGTGGGAAGGTGTGAAGGTATCGTCAGGGGTAAATTACTTGCTTGTGGTTGGTTAGAAAGAACATTGATTTATAGAATCTAGCCTCGCGATAAATATATCGGTCGAATATAGAGTTGTGAAACTGGATTGGAATTCCTCAACTGCATTCGGGGTAGGTCGTCCATTGCACGAGGTGTCGTGCCCTGTGTGAATACTGTGCCGATGGCAAGGTGTCTTCACTATTAAAGGCATTCAGCATTCAAGATGACCCTGTTATTTTTCAGTAATTATATATCCATGTCAGAACAGTCACCTTATATCATGCTTCGCATGTAACCATACCCTGACCACGTGATTGCTCACGCATGTTCATGATACTACTTCGATGATGAGCCTCGCATTTTTCTAATCTCGGCAAACCTTCTTCATAAGGTCCCAGTAGAACATATTCATGCTGTGTATTTTGTCAGTAGTCTGAGATATCAGGTGACCGTATCTGTTGGGAGTGGATCGCCACGTGATAAACATGGATAGTCGTCAAAATCCACCGCAGCAACCCTGTATCCCCACAACCCCCCAGCAGACACGGTCCATTCTTTTGGGAACGTCGGAGCCCGAGACAACGTTATCGTATTACCATGGAAAGATCTCCCTATTCGCAATCTTTGCGCCACAAGATGGCTCGTGCCTACTCAAGGACAACAATGACATCCAATTTCTCATCATAGGTGCAGGCCATGCTAGATTACTAGCAGGAGGGCGGTTGGTAGTGGCGGGCTTCTCAGCAGAAAACATGTGTCTGGTCGATGTAGCGGGCGGCTTTGCTGGGACCTGGCACTGGAATCGATATCCGGGCCTCCAGTGCGATGTGGAGAGTTACATTTACATGCCCTTTCTTGAGGAAACGGGTTACAAGCCGACGCAAAAATACGCAACAGGAGAAGAAATTCGCCAGCACTGCGAGCGCGTGGCGTCGCACTTTAGACTTCGCGGCCAGTTCTCTACTCGTGTGCTGAGTGCAACGTGGAACGATGAGCGGCGGCGCTGGATAGTTCGTATGCGCAACGAGCGTAGCGGCGAGGAAATGACCCTCTTCGCACAGTTTTGATTCCAACCAACACCATCTTGACTGCGCCCAGAATGCCCAAACTTGACGGTTTCGAGGAGCTAGACTCCAATATTTCAGTCTTTCATACGGCTCGGTGGGACTATGGGTGCACTGGCGGCTCACCAACGGACCCTACCCTTTCAAAGCTCAAGGGAAAGCGTGTTGGAGTCATGGGCACAGGGGCAACGGCAGTTCAAGTAGTGCCATAAGTGGCACGCTGGGCCGGCCATCTACATGTATTCCAGCGTACACCTTCGTATTGTGGTCCGCGGCGCCAACAGATCACTGATGATAGCACATGGCAACGCGAGGTAGCAACGGGTCCTGGCTGGCAACTCGCTCGCCAACTCAACTTTGATACTTTTCTCAACGGCGAGGAACATTCAGCGGACCATCCCGACCTTGTTGCCGATGGCTGGACACAAATGGCGCGAGGCTTCGCAGGCTTCATTGGAGGCCCTCGCTATGTGACACCCAAAGATGTAGAGGAGAATGTGCGTGCATTATACAAGCTGGATGTACCGCGGGCTGAGCAAGCGCGAGCAAGAGTTCGGGAAACGATAGTGAAGGATCCAGCCACAGCAGAGCGGCTACAGCCGTGGTATCAATGTGGTGCAAGCGGCCAACTTTTCAGGGCGAATACCTGCCCGCCTTCAACCAACCGAACGTCACGCTCGTGGATATAGATGACCGAGGCGTAGAGCGATGTACAACGCGGGGCATTATCGTCAATGGGGTTGAGTACGAACTGGACGTGTTGATTCTTGCTACAGGTTTCTTACTGGCAACTGGGCCAACTGGAGCCCCTGGCGAGCGTTTTGATATTCCAATTGTTGGCCGCAATGGCCGGCGTCTCAAAGACGAGTTTGACGCCGAGGATTTTGGCACATTCCATGCTATTGCTACAAACGGCTTCCCTAACCTGTTCTTTTCTAGTCTTGTTGGCGGGCTTGGCTCGCCAAATCTCACTGTCGTGTTTGACCTCGAGGCCAAGCATATCGCCAACGTGTTGAAGAAGGCTGTACGCCTGGCTTCAAATCCTACGCAACTTGTTATCGAGCCGAGCAAACAGGCTGAGGATGCAAAGACAGACGAGGTAGAAAGTCGGGCAGCGTGGTACTCTGTTGTTCTAGCATGCACGCCGGGTTACTTCAACCATGAGGGCGCTACATTGCGTGTTGCGTCTAGCAGTCCTTAGCATCAGCGGCAGGCAATGTGGAGAGTGCTCCATGGAGGTTGAACTGCCATGTTTGATCGAATTATCCGCGAGTATCATGCGAAGGGAGGTATTGAGGGCTTTGAGGTGTCATAGACGTGATTTTTTTCTGAACCAATAGAGCAATGATCGACATGATTTCATGGACTATATAAAGATTTTAGGGTATGCTTATTACGTAGCGACGATGAAAAATATGTCACTGATTTCTGCTTATCAAATGAACTGGGCTTGGTAAAAAAAAAGTGAAGACTCAGAAATAGACTATGTTATACACCAACTTCCGTCACTTGCCCTGTACATGGAAAATCTAACATGTATGCCAATTAAGGTCCTGCCATGCATTTTGACATAACTCCATATTTACTAACATCTGGGCGCTGCAGTCTCTAACATTCAATTTCTACCCTCGGTGGTATAACCGCCCCCCGTACTCGAGCTTCGGACCCCCGAACTTCCCCGCATCCATCACACTTTCTGCGCGCCACAACATAGCCCTGCATCTTTGTTTACCTCCACCAACACCAAACTTCCTCTGTTCTCTCCCAATTAAGGTCGACTCGGCACACTTCTTCAAAGCGACTCACCATGTCAGACGAGGATCTGGAGCAAATCCGGCGCGCGCGCCTGCAGCAGCTGCAGCAGCAAGGCGGGGGCAGAGGCCAAGGCGAAGGCTCCGAGCAGGACTCACGAAAGTAAGTTTACCATTCGTCCTGTAGACTATTTTTTTTTCCTAAAACAGCGCTTACGTACTGACTTTGTATTTCCTAGACAACAAGAAGGTACGCCGCTACACACATGCAGTCACTCACACGACACACACACTACGCGACACACCATACTACTACAAACTGCTAATTCCTTCCACCAGCTGACCAACGCTCCTCGATCCTCTCTCAAATCCTCCTTCCCGAAGCCGCCGACCGCCTGGGCCGCATCCGCCTTGTTAAAGAATCGCGCGCCACCGACATCGAGAACCGCCTGATTATGCTGGCGCGAACAGGCCAATTGCGGTCAAAAGTGACCGAGGAGCAACTCAAGGAGATTCTGGGGGCTGTGGCCGAGGCGCAGGAAAAGGAGGAGCAGAAGATTGTGGTGAATCGCAGGGGAGGCGGGTGGGATGACGACGATGAGTTGGAGGAGCTGATGAAGGAGGTTTAGGTAGGGCAGGGATGGTGCATTGGGTTGGCGTTTCTTTTCTTCTCTTCTTCATTTGATTGGGGAAAGGATGGGGTTATAGTGTCTTCTGTTTAGTAAAAGGAACGTGAGATCAAAACGGGAACGTAGGGTATACATCCATGTCGTTGTTATGTCGAACAAGGCGTTTTGTGATTGGCACGAAGTCGTCCAAGCCCTACATCTTCTTGATTTGCTTCTTCACCCTCCCAATCTCAATCTCCTGCGTCCTCATTTCCTTGGCTATCGTAGCTAGCCGGGGAATCGGTCCCTCGACTGCGTTCATGAACGTAGACTGTGCTGCCCGAAGAGCAGGCGGAACGAGGATGCCGAACCATTTTAGCGGGTCTTTAGGTTTCTGTTCGGTCTTGGTCTTTCCTTTGCTATCTTCTGCTGCTGGGCTGGCATGGTCTTTGTCTGGGATGTTTTTCGGTTCTTCTTCATTTTCTGCATCTCCTTTGGGTCCAGGCGCCGTGAGAGGCTCCGAGACTTCTGTGTCTGTTCTACTTTGGCCCAGAGCGTCTTTTTTGGCAGAATTTTCAGTCTCGTCAGAGGAATCTGATTTGTAGATGGAGAAGTTTGGACAATCACTTGTTAGATGGTCCTGCTCGGAGATCTGACTGTACTTGGTGGTTAGCCATGTAAAAGAAGAACATCCAGTATGAAGTATACAACCGAATGAACAGGCCTGCAAACTTACACTTTCCGTATAGCCTGCATCCGTTCATCATAGCAGTCCTGTCCATACCGAATAGCGGATGATGAATTGTGGAAATTTGCTTGAGCAAGAGACATATAGCCCTAGTTTCTTCATTAGTCTCGCCTTGGTAAGATGATGTTGCAGGTAAAATACACTAGACAGCTGTTTGGACAGCTGCTGCATCTGTTGCTGATACTCGTGCAAGGTAATCAGATACCGCTCGAGCAGCTCGTCCAAATGATTGAGCAAATCATCTTTATCCCGCTTCACTGCAGCACCATCCTCTCGATTCATCGGTGCATCCTGAACATCTGCCATGATTCATGCAGTTCAAAGTCGTGGTGCTGAAAAAGAAAGACGTCTAGGCAATCGTGGTTACAGCGGAGGTGGACATGGGTGTTGGCGGGGGCGATACCGCATTGAGCGCTCGCAAGTCCATCATCCATCCCAACTTTCGCAACCTCGAACTTTCCCCTTCTCCACCAACCCAGCCCGACAACGTCTCTTGTCGCCGGTACCACCATGGCGAAACCCAATCCCTTCCTGAATCTCTTCAGGCGGTACTACTCGCAAAAACCGACGCCCTTCCTCCGAACCCCACCCACAACACCCACACAGTCTCGCCTGCGACCCCAATGCCTGCGCACCCGCTTCCTCGTCTTCAGCCAAAAGCGCAATGTAGGTGGCGGCCCCGGCCTCGACCCCAACTTCGTATCTATCCTGGACCGGCCCGCGAAAATGGCGCGTGTGGGTAAACAACACGGACCGGGCCTCATCATCCTCGCCATCATACCCGTAACCGCCTTTCTGCTCGGATGCTGGCAGGTGCAAAGACTAGGCTGGAAAACAGATTTGATTGCGCGGTTTGAAGACCGGCTGACGTTTCCGCCGCTCGAGCTGCCGCTGAGGATCGATCCGGATGCAATCAAGGATTTTGATTATAGAAAGGTGTATGCGAAGGGTGTGTTGCGACACGACCAGGAAATGCTGATTGGACCCCGTTTGCTGGATGGAGAGGAGGGGTACACGGTTGTCACGCCATTGGAGCGCAAGGATGCGAGGGGCAACGTGCACAAGATATTGGCGTGTAGAGGTTGGATCAAGAAGGAGGCCAGTCCGCAGTGGTTCCGCAAGAAGAATGGAGCATTGCCAGAGGGAGAGGTGACCATTGAGGGTTTGCTACGAGTGCCGCCCAAAGGCAACATGTTCACACCGAAGAATGAGCCTGAGAAGGGCAAGTGGTTTTTCCCCAACGTGGAGGAGATGGCAGAGTACAGCGGGAGTCAACCGGTGTGGGTGGAAGAGACGATGAGTATGTGTGCCTTCTGAGAGGCAATTCAAAACGATGCAATTGGGGTATCTAACTATTTCCACAGCGCCGGATTTGCTCACAAACTACGAGCGCGAACCCAAGGGTGTACCGATTGGTAGAGCGCCAACTGTGAACCTGCGCAACAATCATACACAGTACATATTCACATGGTACGTATTCCACCTTTGCCATCCCATGCCAATGCTCATTAGATAGGTACGCACTGAGTCTAGCGACCTCTGTCATGTTCTGGATGGTCGTCAAGAAGCCCATGTCAGGTACTCAACGCCGAGTACGCCATAGCGTGGACTGGTCGTAGGAGTTGACTAGGCATTATCCTAATCTTCATCGTCGTCCTCTGGTACAGGACGCAGCCGTTTGCGCTTTTCGCCCCTGAGCTTGATCGGAGGTTCCATGCGTAGTTGCTGCAGTAGTTCCCGAGGAAGCATCTTTTGCGCAAGTGAAAAGGACGTAGTGTTATCGTTCGTCTTGCGAGTTCTTGGAAAGTCAGCAACGTAGCCAGCAAGCTTGTACAAAAGTGTACAGTAGACTAGATGTAACAATACCTCTTCATGAGTGCGATGACGTCGCTCTCCTCGATCATCTTTCGTCCGCCGTGCTGCGCATAGGCGGCTAGGTCAATGCTGATTTGCTCGAAAAAGTCGTTTGTGGTGTGGACAAGCGCATCGAGAGTTTCTTTGCTGAGGTGGGCTTTGCCTCCTTGCGACTTGATGAAGCCAATGGCAAGCTTCTTGACTGGAGCAGCAGGGAACGAAGGAAATCCGATGCCATGCTCCGAGACCATGTACTTCTTGCCACTCTTGGCTTGTTCTGCGGACGGTCGCTCGGGCGATTGTGTCTGCAGGCTTCGGTCGATTGCCGACTCTTCCTCTCGGTAGGCTGCGAGCTCGGCATCGTCGTCGATAGGAGGATCTGACTCCCATTCTATATCATCTCCGTTTTGTGTAGGATCATCGCCTTCCAACAGCGCAGTCGGTTCGTGGTCGTCACCGTCTGGCAACTCTGTGTCATCCGGGAACTCTACAGGCTCGCTGTCGGGAATGTCGTCTTCCTGGATCGCTTGCTCGTCTGGTGGGTCAAATCGAGGTGGGGCGCGTATGCGATCAGGGATCATGAAGCGGAAGGTGGGTTCTTCTGTATCGTCGTCTCCGTCGCCAAATACGCCCAGGTTGGCGTCGCTAGTCCTCCCATTTCTTCCACCGGTAAGTGCCTGTATAGTCGTATCGTCTCCTTCCAAGGCATCTTCCAAGGCCTCGTCGAGCAGCCCATCCGTACGTCTGTTGATGAACGTGCCGTCAATCTCGTACTCTTCCTCTACTGCACCCAGTTCACTCAAATCCGCAAATCTCTCGCTCTGCCGGCCTCCATACATTGACCGCGGGTCTTCGCTGATGGCTCGTCTTCCGAATTCTAGGGACTGTACTGTCCCTCCGTCGACGTCGTCAGGCAAGTCTGGTAGTAGCGACTGCCTCGGCGGGGCGCTATGGAAAGTGTCTTCATCGTCATCGTCGTACATGTTCTCAAGCGGCATGGAAAGTCTTGGAGCAGCGATTTGTGGACCATCTTCAACGTCTGGCAGGTCGAGCGCTGAATGCCGTGGGCGTCGAGGCAAGACTTGTGGAGAAGGCTCGACTGGCCGACTGGTGCGGGCAAGCGCTACACGATTTTTTAGCTCAACCCTATGGCTCTAGGTATGCAGGAAGCATTACCTCTGCTCAGATCACGCAGAAGGTCGCGCGGGGTTTCTCTCTGGATGCGACCGCTTCGTCTCCGGTTGTTACCCGGTGTTCTGGCGGCATTGGCTCGTTCTCGCAATGCCCGTATGGCATGAGGGGTGGTGGGCACTACTCGTCGCGAAGTCAAAGGGCGGGTAGCTGGCCCACCTCGAGGCGTTCGTACGGCTCCTGGTGTTGGCACGACGGGAGTCCTTCTGCTTCCCGGGGTGGGGCCGGCACTGATGGCGCGACGGAACGGTGTTATGGGTTGTAACATGGCATTGTTGATCGGTGTACCCTGTTGGTGTGTCTCGGGCGAGAGACGCTGCTTCTTGCGCGCAGAGTCGGCCATTGTGGTGGCAGCATCCGCGGGAGCGTCGTGGGAGCGCGGGAGGGTGTGGAGAGACGTCAGGGAAACGCGTCGCTTGGACGCGACTTGGCGGCATTGCGGTGGGGCTAGTCCGGTATTGGGTTAGGCTATCGATAACCTTAACTCGCTGTAACTTTTTCTGTTGCATGAACGGGAGGTTGCGCTCTTCACACAAAACACAGTCTCCGCCATGTCAGATTCTGAACAGGAAGGGGGCGTGCCCCTCATCGAAGCGCAGTTTGACATTGACGCGCCTTCCAAAAAGAGGAAACGGGAGGGCGAACCTGAGGCAAGCAAGGACAGCAAGAAGGCGGCCAAAAAGGCCAAGCGAAAAGAAAAGAAGAAACAGAGGCAGAAGGCGATTGACGAAGATGATTTGGACCAGCAGTTGGGCGTGAACCACGCTTTCGAGCGCATGGATGGACAGCTGGTCGCAGACTACGTCAACGCGCGAACGCGACTGTATGGAAAAGAGCTGAGCAGTGTGGAGCTGGAAGACAAGTTCATCTCCGGTAGGTGGTGCGAGGGCAGATGGGTTTGAAGGCAGGGTGTTGACAAGATGCAGCGCGCACCGTACAGGACAGCACCAGCTGGAGCGAGCCACGAACTACAGATAATCTATCGGCATTTCTCAAGAAGCAGGCAGGCACGCTTGAGCCGACGCCTTCGAAGCCGCCAGGAGCACCGCACACGATTGTGGTGACCTTGTCTGGCATTCGAGCTGCCGATGTATGCCGGTCCTTGAAGGATGGGTTACCGAAACAGGGCGTGCAGAAGCCCAATGTCGCCAAGCTGTTTGCCAAGCATCTCAAGCTTCCGGACCAGGTAGCGCACTTGAAGAAGAACAAGTAGGTGGTTATCAACGTGACTAGGCTACGTGGCTAATGTGGTGGACAGAATCGACTATGGCGTGGGAACGCCTGATCGACTGGTGGCGTTGCTTGAGGATGGGGCACTTTCAACGGCAAACCTGAAGCGGGTGGTGATTGATGTTTCCTACATTGACCAAAAGAAGCGCGGAATCCTCGACATGAAGGAGCTGCACGAGGCGCTGATGAAGCTGTTGCTGCGGAAGGAGCTGGTGGGAGAGGACAAGCAAGGAGGGGACGGGCTATTTGTTTTCTACTGACGAGGAGCGTAATTCGACCCTGACACCGAGATACCCAATGAATACCGAACGCGTGTAGCGTGATCGGCTTTGCATGCAGGACTACCGTGAGACTCAGAGAGGGCGACTTTTTCATGGCAAGCGTATTGTTGGCGGCGATCGGAAGGGGAATGCCAGTCGAGTGTAACTGCGATGGGACGTCTCGAGACGCTGGCTAAAACCCGGCGTCGGGCGCCACACGTGCAAGGTTACGAGTCGAGGCCGGGGTTCCGCGTGCGAGTGGACGTGCTAATGTGATGTTCGCACGTTGTTTAGGTTCGAACGGCTAATCAAGAGGCAGCACGGGCAGGCGAGCACAAATACTATGCAGCAGGCGACGAATCACAGGGCGCGACGGGGGCAATTATGGTTGACAAGTGCATGCCCCATGCGCAGGGTGCCAGAAGAGGAAGCCCAAGGCAGGCACATGACGTGAGATTGGTGCAGTGGAGTCTTTTTTTTGTCGCTTGATTGTGAGCAGCCGGGTGCATCAAGGTATGAGGGTACGAGAGGAGCGTGTAGGAATGCAGTGTAGGAGCCGGGTCGGGGCGTAGGAGCGGAGGGCCGGAGATGGGAGGGATTGGGAAAGTCGCCGGGGTCACGTGACTGCTTGGCAAGCAGCACAGCGAAAGCGGCAGCAGCAGCAGCAACAAGACGAACAAAACAGGAACATGGAGAAGCGCCAGAGACGCCGGCCGGGTGCAGTGCTGGTGTTGTGCCATTGCAGCCCCAGGCACAGTGCATGCTGCTGCATGGGGTCGAGCGGCGGGCGTGCAGTGCATCCAATCCCCAGGGGCTGGGAGCTTGGTCAGTCGCAGTCGAGCCGTGCGCCCGCGCCGTCGCCCTGCCTATCGGACGCGGTAGAAGCGTCGTGAGCAGCGTGTCGCAAATCGGTTTCAAGACGGTATACGCGCCTGCGGGCTTTTGCCAAATATACCGCCCGCAGTCCCTCTGCCAGGCCAGTCTCTGCTTCGCCGTATTGCTCCTCTCCTCTCTGCCTCTGCCTCTCCCAACACCACGCCCATTGCCAGCCTGCCGGGCAATTGCCGCCATCCCACGACTCGGACCCCGCCCGCCAGTCTTCCCATCTGCGTCCGTGGCCCGCGCTGCTCGACGCTGCATCCAACCCAGGCCAATCCAAGTCAAGGCCAGCCAGTCCAATCCCATCCAAGACCAGCCTCGAGCTTGCTCGCTTCTTGACCCGCCGCCGCCGCCAAGCGATAAAACGCCCCCCCCTACGCTGCAGATAGCTTCCGCCAGCACCAGAAGCTACCCGCAAGTCATCGACCTGTCCCAACGGTGCGTCCTTCTTCTCCCTCTCTTCCAGTCCTCCACACCACCTGACCCCATCGCCTCCAGGGTCGAGCACCTCCGCCTTCGCTTCCAGCTCCCCCGACGCCGCCGCCCCATTCTTGCTGCCGAGCAGGGTCGTGTTCCAACTTTAATCAGACGACGCTGCATCTCCTGCACCCAACCCGCTTCGTCTTTTGATTGCGATATCCACCATGGCCGCTCCCGCGACCCAGTCTCTAAAGGTGCGCCCATCTGCCCACACCCTCCCTCTATGATCCGTCTCGCTGACTGCCCCAGTGTGTTGTGACCGGCGACGGTGCCGTCGGCAAAGTGAGCCTCTTGCGCCCTCCTGTATCGCCCTTGCAGCTGCTGATCGTCTAGACATGTTTGCTCATCTCGTACACAACCAACGCCTTTCCGGGAGAATACATTCCCACAGTGTGCGTCTCGTCCCTGCAAACATCCCCAGCCACAAACTAACCCCCTCGAAGCTTTGACAACTACTCTGCAAATGTCATGGTTGATGGCAAGCCAATAAGCCTCGGTCTCTGGGATACCGCTGGACAGGAGGATTACGATAGGCTGCGACCGCTCTCCTACCCCCAGACCGACGTGTTCCTCATCTGCTTCTCCATCGTCAGCCCTCCCTCATTCGACAACGTCAAGGCAAAGGTAAGAAGAAAAACAGTCATCCCCACCGCCGCGCACGCGTGCTAACTCGTCGCCAGTGGTACCCAGAAATTGACCACCACGCGCCCGGCGTACCAATCATTCTCGTCGGCACAAAGCTCGATCTCCGGGACGACGAGGCCACAAAGGAGTCGCTCAGGCAGAAGAAGATGGCCCCCATCCAATACGAGCAGGCCGTCATGGTCGCAAAGGAAATCAAGGCGCAAAAGTACCTCGAGTGCTCTGCGCTCACACAGCGCAACCTCAAGAGTGTTTTTGACGAGGCAATTCGGTGTGTATTCTAGTATTCCAGCACGGCTCCCAGCTAACTTGTTTCCAGCGCTGTCCTTAGCCCCCGCCCCCAGCAGTCGGCAGCAAAGAACAAGAAGAAGTGCACCATCCTATAAGAGACTGAATTGGGCGTCGAGATGAGACATGTTTTGGCGTAATCGCGGAAGGACCAAAAGATTGAATATGCACGTAGAGTATTTCTACAACTTGGGGAATTAACGTATGGGAGTGATAACATCTGGATACCAACACGGAGGGTTAGGGTGGACGTGACTCTGCACACGTCACTGACGAACAAGGAGGCGCCCAAATGCCGGCATATGCGTCCATTTACACGAATAGCATTTGCTTTGTAGCATCTTTTAATACGCTGCAGTTGAACAACAGGAGTCCAGCATTGGCTTTTTCCGCTGCATTACTCTTCTTGGGCGTGGAGGATTATGGGAACCCGGTCTAGCATTTCCAGTAGAATTGTTTATTGCATCCCTTTGCTTTTGCGCAATCCATGACGACTGAATCCATCTCTATGTGGGGTTTCCCAAGCCCATGGCTGTGACCGACCTGGCCGAGGTTGCGGCCGCATTCGAGGTTGGAGCCTCAGCCATGCATCCTTGCTCAGCGCGTCCCAAGCTTTCCCCGCGACACCCGCCACTCCACCAATACCTTACGTCGCAACATGTTCCATGAAGGCAGTCTACAAAGCGGCATTGCGCTAGCAATCCAGCAACAAAAGCTGGTCGCCTGCTTTGTGCGAGGTACTTGAGGCTACCCTGTCCACTCGGAATGTGGAGATATAAGAGACAGGAGTACTAAATCATCGATACAGACGACAGCGCCACGAGCAACGAGTGGGAGGAGTGGCTGAAGAGCGGATGGGTAAGCTGCATGTCTGGGATACCCCATTGGGTACTTTGCAGCGCATATGCTAACATACTGCCTAGTTGTCCAGCCTGCTCACTCAAAAGGCCGTCGTCTTGCGGCTTGAAGCTGGCTCCACCGAAGCTGGATTCCTTGCTGCCTTTTCCGACCTCTCCCAGACTCCTACCTTTGTCGTGATACAAAACGGCCAACTCCAAGTCCAACTGAAGAGCCACGTCACCAAGAATGAGTTTATCAACTCGGTCAGACAGGCGTTGGGAGCCAGCCCCATCCCAGGCTCCAGCGCATCCCCAACACCCCCACCACAACCCAGTCTACTAGACTCGTCCAACATCCAGACCAATGCGACGGCCGAAGACGACCTGTACGGACTCGATGAGCCTTCAGAGCCCACCTCGGCTGCGCCAGTAGCTGCGCCAGTGGCTGCTCCAGTAGCCGCACCAGTAGTTGCGACCTCTGCGAACGCAAAAGGCAAGCAGAAGATGACATCAGCGCCAGCTTCGAAACCTAGTACTTCCTCCTCGTCTACGAACAAAGCACAACAAGAAGCACGGGATGCCTTGCGTAAGAAGAAGAAAGAGGAGGCGGAGGAACTAGCCCGCGTAAAGGCACGTATAGAAGCCGACAAGGCTGCGAGGAAGGCAGAGGCCGAAACAAGAAAGGCGGAGCGGGAGAGGGAACGAAACAAGGAAACTCAGACATCGGCTCCGCGGGGAACGACTTCTTCAAAAGGATCACAATCAAAGACTGTTAGTCTGAACGTGCGGTTATTCGATGGACGGACAATACGCTCGAGTTTTGCACGAGAGGCCACATTGCAAGACCAAGTGCGGAAATGGGTCGACTCGGAGTTTGCCAAACTGGCACAAGACGATGCGAATATTAATCACAAGCAGCTGCCGCCATACTACTTTCGTCATATCCTCGGACCGCAACCAAGCCGCGAGCTCTCAGCCGGCGATGAGTCCCAGGCGCTGGGCGACATTGACCTCGCTCCCAGCGCGACCCTGGTCCTTGTTCCCGTAAAGGGATACTCGGAAGCGTATTCCGGGGGGGATGGAGGAGTCGTAGGGGCTGCTACTGGTCTTGTGGGTGGTGCTTTTGGCCTCTTGGCCTCGACGGTCGGCCTCGTAGGTAGCACCATTGGCTCCGCCATAGGCTATGGCTCGTCTGCATCGTCAACGTCGCAACAGCGCCCTGGTGGTCAAACAATGGGTTCTAGACCATCTCAACAGGATGCCCCAGATAGCACGGGTTTTCGCGTACGCACGCTAGCAGACCAGAGAGCCAGAGAGCCCCAGTCGTTTTACAATGGGAATCAGGTA
Source organism: Curvularia hawaiiensis (assembly GCA_026262405.1). Taxonomy (NCBI): domain Eukaryota; kingdom Fungi; phylum Ascomycota; class Dothideomycetes; order Pleosporales; family Pleosporaceae; genus Curvularia; species Curvularia hawaiiensis. The sequence goes on along the minus strand of JAODYC010000150.1, from coordinate 5,422 downwards.
CGTTCAGGCCCAAGAGAGCTTGATTGAAATAGTAAGCTAACGTGTGTGTTTACAGCTGAGCACAGAGCCCAGACCCGACGACAATGACAAGCGGGACTGAGGTTTGATATGATCGGAGTGGCATGGTGTTACGGTGTTGGTGGTTTACTCGTCCACATTGCTTCCCTTTGGAATCTCTTTATGGAATGCAAATTTGGTACTTTTGCGTTGCTGAGCGTAGGAAGGAGGGAGTCAGTCGAAGTATTACACTTGTGCATAAACAAAGCCGTTCAAGGATTGCACGTTGGACACTTCGTCACACATGTATCATGTCAAGTACCATGTTCGTCAAAAGATCGTCTTCCTATCCTTCCGTAGACAACCATGGCACTGAAGCAGGAATGCCCTCTTTCTCAGTCGTAAACCGGCAAAAGTTCTTCTATCCCGCCCTTATTCCTCCTCCATCAAACCCGCCGCCTTGAGCAATTCACCATCTACCATTGTCCCCGCAAACGGCACCTTGGGCGCTTCCACCTGCGTCTCCCAGCCCTCCTCATCACCGCCACGCTCAACCTTCTCAAAGAAATCCAACACGGCCTTTTGCACCCCAGGATGCGCAAACACGCGCTCCGCTAACGGCTCCTCACCCCCTGCAAACGTCGGACACACGACGTCCTTGCCATCCGCCCACTCTGTGCCCTCGCTGCTTGCCTGCGGAGCATTCGCATTGTCGAGCGTCGCGTCCTGCATTTCAGCGAGTACATCCAGCTTCTGGGGGCCGGCGTAGCGCTTGGGCAGGTCGGTGCAGTGGCGTGGGTCAGACGTGGCGTCGTGGAACTTCCACTGGCGGGCGCGGGCGTGCAGGAAGGAGCGGAGTTGGGGGTGTTTGATCTGCGAGTCGTCGAGGGTGCACTGGATGAGTGCGAGGGCGGCGAGGCGGGTGCTGTATTTGGGGACTGTGGGTGTTAAGCTTGTGGAAAGTAGGAGAGGGTGGAGAGCAAGAGAGGGTAGTGCTTACAGTCTTCGGCGAGGAGATTGAGGATGTGTTCGGTGCCATTTTCAATGGCGATGAGGTAGAATTCTGCATCAGAGGCAACCCGTAAGGGATTAAAGAGCACGTCGTCAAAGACGGTTTTGATGTGTTCGGTGGCTGTGCGGTGGCCCTTGATGGAGTTCTCCTCGTGGAGACGGATCATGTCGTGGGCGATCGACTTGCGCGGCATGGCTGACCAGCTGCGCAGAGTCATGGCCTGGCGGTGCTTGTGAGAGTAAAGGAGCTGGCCGGTGTTCATGACGAGCAGGGCAGGTGTGGTACTGTGGTCTTCAAGCTTGTAGCCATCCTGAAAGATTTTGGCATCTTGATCTGTCTTGTTCATAGAAGCACGCTTGATCCATTCTTTGGCGAAGTTGACGAGAGATCCGCCGTTGATTCCGCCCTCCCTTTGGAGGTAGCCATAAGAGAGAATGCCGAGATCCTGCGTGGCGTCGTTGACAAGCACAATCACTCGCTTGCTCGTCTTGAGGGTCTCAGGCGCAGGGGCAAGAATAGGGATACTTGGTTCGTCAGGCTGGTCGGTAGTGAATTGGGGTAGATACATGCGACTGAGCCCGAGGTTGGCCAGACGCTTCTCTACTTCTCTGCGCTCACAGACTGTGGCATCTTAGTCATGCATTAGCAATGGCCGTCACTGAACTCACTCTGGAAAGCCTCTTGGCGGACCTCGTTGGTGCGCTCATTGTTGGTAGCATTAAAGACAAAAGGCTGGTCCGGCGCGTTGATCATACGGATGTGACCTGTTTCGTTGATGAAGAAACCAAGCTCCTTGAGGTCATGTGGGAATGACGGGTCTGCCTGCATGGTATCTTCTATGCGTCGGAACATGTTGAGCTAGTTCTTGGTCGAGATTGAGAGGTTTAGAAGAGTAGACGGATATAAGCGCAGGTTTGGCAGTTTTTGATTGAATTGAGGGATAGGCGGATGCAAGTTCGAGTTTGCTGTTATATAGGCTCGTGCCGTTTGTCTCACACGGTAAAAGAAGGAGCCAGGCAAACACGCAATGTGAGGGCAATCACAGTCAATAAGAGATTATGGCCCAAGTCGTTATCACAAGTACGCCGCCCAATGCTGATCGTCTTGTAGTATTGTACATGTATCCCACGCATCTACCAACTCGCTTTCTTCACACCTGGTAGGTTTCCTGCCAGCGCATTCACACGGAATTGATACTGCCAAATGTTAGCCTGAATCGATCTCCATCTCTGCGTCTACATACCCTTCCAAGTCGGAAGTCGCTGAAAACACCACGGCCTTTGCCTCCCATGATACACCTGTTCTTGATTTGCGTGAAGCGTGTGTAGCAGTGCATCTGCGACAATTCAAGTTGTGCCTGCGCGCGGACTCGTTGCGGGAGCGTGGTATTGCGGATAATGTAGCGGAGTGCTTGTCTACTGCTGTCAGTCGTAAAATATGCGGCGAGAATCTGCAAATGCGCACCGCTCCGGCTCGTTCTCGGAAAACACCTTGCGCTTGGTGTGGTCGCGAATGTTGCGGATCTTGGCGAAGCAGCCAATGTCCAGCTTGGCCGCACGGAATTGAGACATGACGGCGGTGGTTGTCGACTGGGCTCGCTCAAGTCGATGGACTGACGATGAGGTTGCACCAATTCCGATGTTCACCCGACGCGGCTCGTTTTGCGCCAATCAGCGCCGCCAGTCAGCCCCCGTCAGCTACGAAGTAACAACACAAATTACAAGCAGCCTCGTTTGACTTGCTAGCATTAGAGTTGCTACTGCTTGTGATACAAGTTTCTATGCGTCCGTACTAGTGCGCGCCGGCCTTTCCGCACTAGAACAAACGCTTCATTTCTGTTCTCCGCTGCGCTAGTAAGGCATACAAAGCGACTTGGTGGACACCCAAAGATTCAGCTCGGTCGTCTTGACTATGCAAGCCAACATGTTCACCGAAAGCGATATAAAAAGCATCTTTACCCTCTTTCCTCCGCAGACCAGCGAAGACTTCGTACCCCAATTATCCCTGGCCTCTAGTGGCAATGGCTTCGTCACACTTCAGTTCGTTCAAGCAAATTTTAGAAGTCGTGTTATGAGGGGTGCGTTGCCAACACTAACAAGAGATGTTTTGCTAACTTTTTGTTCAGAAACAGAACGAATCCCACTAGCTGAATTGGCTAACGACCTCGACATTAGCACAAATCTTATCGACCAACTTGTGCGGAGCCACTCAGGCCTATGTCTGCTAAGCGCGGACCGGCAAAGTATCATTCCCACCAGTGAGCGAGATGCGACACGGGAAAATTTGGGCGAGTTGCTGTCCTCGGGGCTGTATTCCAAGGCCAAGCTTGTTACTAAATATGATCTCTCTCCCAAGAGTCTCGACGACCTGCTTGCAGATTTAGATGAGACTGTAGACGTTGATGGATCTGTGTGTACCAAGTCTTACAAGAATGCGATTTCCACCAGCATCAAAAAGAAAGCCCAACAGGCACTTGACGAGATGGAGTAAGTGATTTCCTGTGCGAACATGTGGCTATTAACACCCTTAGAATTGTCACTATCTTCCCTGAGGATCTCGATGGCAATCCACCTGCATGGCTCATATCCCGCATCTTGGAAGAGGCGCTGCATTCGGATCTCGCGTCCAGAATCACTATCGAAAATTACTCCAACCGTGTGATCTGTACACCCAAGCAGCTCGTAAAATCACGGCTTAATGCAACTATGGAGAGCTTGAAACGCGGCGAGCTGCCATACTTGGATCTGAAGAAGTTTGCGGCAGAGTACTCCGAGCTTGTTCCAACCTATGAAGACGCAGTGTCCTACTTTGAGAAAACTGACGAGGCCGATGTAGTCGACACATTTGCTATATCAAAACCCTGGATCACGCAGATTGAGCACCACTGCATACGTATAATCGAGCAAGAAGGCTGCACATTAGACATCACTCAAGTAATCGGCTCCCGGCTGCCCCCAAGTATCCTTGACCGGATAGTTGCACAGATCAAAGACTCTGTCATCAGCGCGTTCGCCCAACGACCAGAAGAGCAGAGAGTCATACGAGTCGGCCCCCTGATACTCACAGAAGCACGAAGAAAATGCGCGCTCGACGAGCTGGCCGAATACACCAAAGCAGACGCAGAGACGCAATGGCAAGTCCTGCGCAACGACCCAACCCGAACCGAAGACATCAAGTTCAGCCGTGACAGAGTCCGGGACCTGATTCCAGCCAACGGCCTTGTCCAGCGTCTCCTCACAGACGAAAAGGCCGTGGAGAGAATGCTCGACGACCATTTCTGGCAAGCCATCGCCGCCCTCGAAGCACCCAACGAAGCCGACTTCGCCGCCTGCTGGACCGACCGCGTCGTCGCCCGCTTCCAAACGTACCGAGCAGGCCTCAGCCACGTCGCCGACGAGAAACTGCGCCAGCAACTCGCCGAGCTGCTCGCTTCTTATGTCCACAAAGACCTTGTTCCAGACACGATTGCCAAGGCACGCGCCCAGGGCCTAGTGCTCAGTCGCAAGACGCGCAAGAACCTGGCGCGGCTATCTAGTATCCTTGATGCTGCAAAGGCTATGGACGTGACATCTATGACGTCTGCACTGGAGAAGTTTGCAAAGAAACAGGGCATCACTGCGCCGTCGGACGCCAGTCTGGCAGCAGCCAAGCAAGGCATGATGGATGATATGCTGCGTCGGCTGCAGAAGCAAAAAGCGTCAGATGGGCCAGTTCTTTTCCTTATGCTCGTCATTCTCCTATTTGCAAAGCGTTATGATGGTGTAGTGTATGCTACGGGCAAGTTTGCTCCCAAGTTGCTCAAGCAGCTGAAAGGCAACATGACCGAGGAGCAGTACCAAACAGTAGAAAGGTGGAAAGAGGCGGCCAAGACGAGCAGTTTGACAGCAGAGGACAGAGCAGACATGGTCAAGATGGCGGAGGAGTAGAGTGATGGGATATCATAATTCATTAAGACTATACAGCTGGTTCAGGTACTACAGGGGTATTCGTGAAAGGTGTCATGAAACCATCTCTAGGTAGAGCGCACATGTTGACTGAACTCAGTCGAATACACCACGCTTACCGTCAAAATCCGCGTCCTTCTTGGGGTCTGCGTTTGTTAGCACATGCACATGTCTCCGTGCAGCCTGTGAGACTACTTACTCAACTTGTCCATCATAGATGGCTTCTCCGTGCCATGAGTGCCGTGGACGTCAGTGGTTCCGTGAGTACCAGTGGTACCGTGAGCGCCGGTAGTGGAGGAGTGGGGAACGGCGTGGGATTGAGGCTCGACAAGGGCCTTGGGCAGGTCGCCGTTCTCGTTGTCACGGTGAGCCAGGTTGCCATGGGTGCCGGTGGTGCCAGTGGTGCCATGTGCGGCGCTTCCCATGTTGCCAGCGCTTCCTACGCGATCAGAGTCGACTCTGGGGTCGG
>JAODYC010000015.1:229011-315926 GCA_026262405.1 Curvularia hawaiiensis | reverse complement strand
CAACAGCAGCAGCAGCAAGGGTCAGGAGGTAATGACAGTATCATTAGAAAGCGAGCGCCTTTGCCAGATCAGCAGGATGCGCTCAAAGCAGAGATGAGTCAGGGGAGATATAGGAAGGCAAGGTAGACGAGTACTAGTAGTGGCGGGTATATGTTGTCAAATGTACAAGTGTATGAAGTTAACATGATGCGGGTAGTTGTTCGCTTCGATCTGAAAGCAGTGTGTTTGGCGTTGATTTCTCATTTCGATTGCATTGATGCTGAAAAAAGGTCGCAGAGAAAAACTGATTCACCTTTCTCTTTTCTCTAGTTATCCAAAGACATTCACGTATCCCATCAGAAAGACGTATCTCATTCAAAATCACAAGTCCTTTAACAACCCCGCATCGGGTATATCTTTCAGACACTCGACCTTGACCTTGTTCCTGAACAGTGCCTCCCCAGCTCCTTGCACCATGTCCTCACTCACCTGCCACAGCGCGTCCAGAAAAGCTGGGACAAACGTCCCCGGACCCCTGACCTCGTCGCGCTCGGCAGCTATTTCGGCTGCAATCTCGTAATGCAGGATGCCCGCTACTGCGGCGAGTAACTTGTCGGCAGGGTAAGCGGCGAGGTAGGCCGACAGCGTGGTGCCTAGCGTACATCCGCTGCCAGTGATGCGGCCGAGGTACTCGTGACCGTTGGCAATGGCATAAGTACGTGTGCCGTCGGAGATGATGTCTGTTGCGCCCGTCATGAGCACGACGTTGCGCTCGCGGGCAGCCAGATGCGAAACCAAGTATGCCTTTTGCTCGAGCGAGTAGAGCGAGGCGCCGCTATCTACGCCGCGCTGTTGCGACGTGTCGGTGATGGTGTAACCAGATGCACGCGCTACAGCTAAGATCTCCTTTTCGTTTCCCTTGATCAGGTCAAAGTAGCCTTTGCCCATGAGCGTGGAGAGTGCGCCTCGTCGGACAGAGGTTGCGCCTGCGCCTACGGGGTCGAAGACGATGGGTCCGCCAGCGGCGTTGTAGGCGGATACGGCTTTTTGGTAGTTGAGTAGGCCGTCAGGAGTAACGGTGCCCATGTTTACCACAAGGGCGCCACCGAGTTGTGATAGATCGGATGCTTCCTCGCCGTAGTTTGCCATGATAGGGGAGGCGCCGATGCAGAGTGCGACATTGGCGGCGAAGTTTTGGACCACGAGGTTGGTCATGTTGTGTGATAGCGGACCCAATTCCTTGACTCTCTTTGTGCATTTTACGGTGTGGTATATGATAGAGTTGACTTCATCTTCGTTCTTCTCAAGCCAGAAGTGTGGTTCAGTTGAGCTGAGCTTGAACGGGGGTGGCGACTTGAGAAGCTTCCACAAACTTTGGGAGGCTGCTTTGGGATCAGATGCTCCAACTATGGCCGACACAACCGCGACACCGTCAATGGTTTTTGGTTTGGAATTGGTAGGTGTTGGAGCGAGAAGTTGGTAGGTTACACGCTGCACGTTTGAGGCGTTGACACCGCCTATGCACACTGTCTTGACATTCTTCTCTGCAACGCTCCCTTGGTCAAGGTACCTCAATATCTTTCGGATGCCAGGAATTCCAATGATGTCCTTGGTGTTCTTTTTGGTGTTGGTAGCGTATAGAGTGCCGATTCCCAGGTAGTCTGCGCCCCGCTCAACGGCAATTCGGGCTTCATCAGTGGAAGAGACTGTTGCGCCGATGATTTTATCTTTGCCCAGGATACGGCGGGCTTCAACAACGCTCATGTCATCTTGACCCAAGTGTACACCCTCACAGCCGACGGCTAACGCAACGTCGACGCGGTCATTGATGAGAAGGGGAATTCCGTGTGCTTTGCATCGTTCGTGTAGGGCTTTTGCTGTCGAGATTAGGATACCAGTGTCAGATGTCTTGTCTCTGTATTGAACGATGGTGACACCTCCGGTCAGAGCCTGTTCGACAACATCAATCAAATCTCGCGAGCCCAGAATGGCCTCTGTGGAGTCTGTTACAAGATACAGCGAGTAGTCCACTTTGGAGCTGTCCATCTTTTCCGCCTGCGTTGTCAGACTCAAAAACAAATCTGAACCCAGTTACCAGGCACGGAAGATCTAGGCGTCAGAAGACGCTATTGGAGATGACGCAATCAAGACACTTCTGACCAAGCAATTCAATTGGTCAAGAAAAAAGCAAAGATGTGTTCACGACACGTTTCCCAAAAGCATCTACTGTATTTGCGCAGTTCAAGGCAGATTGCTGCGCGGGGCCAACCGCGGTACCCCCTCGCTGCAAGAACCACATGTTCACGATGATTGGCAGCGAGTGTCGGAAAACTGTGTGATGCTGATTTACGCATGGCCTGATTTTGTTTGGTAACTGTTTGAAGTGGAAAGACACCAATAGAGACCACACGCCGCAGCCTAGAAACGTATGCTACCGCGCAGTGAGGCAAATGACTTTGGCGAGGCCCATGGTTTTCCGCTGATGGTGGCGGTCATCAGACAGGCTCCACAGAGATGGAAACCGTTGGAGCAGCAAGCTATGCCTCTTTGTCCTTGTCGACCGGCTTCATGCAGCGGCTTGCTGAAACCGTACCTAGGCCGATGGTGGATTATGTTTGGCCAAGCGGCTCATTGTCGGCTGCTCGTCCGCGTACCAACGTAGATTGACGGGTCGTGTCTTGATGTGGTCACAAACGTGTCCCATTCGTGAAATGCACGCCCCACCACCACGTGAAGGCACAGAAAAAAATATGCTGCAGTCTTGACGCTGGGAGCAGCGGGTGGGGTTGGTGCGGGCGGTTTGGTAGGATTGTCTGTGCTAGTGTGGCTCGGCAAAGTCGAAAAACTAAACTCCGCCGTCCCATATAACTTCCGTCCACCACCCACGACTCGCTCCCACACGCACACTCAACCTCTGCACTCGCACAAAATCCATCAGCACTCCCATCCACTCCAGTGACTCACCACTGGCAACGAGAGAAACACCCCCGCGCCAACTCGCCCACCCCACTGCTTGTCGCTCACCCGCGACTTGCCCTAACCGCCACCTCACACGCCTTCCGGCCTCGAGCATAACCCGCACCTCAGAGTTGCCAGCGAACACAGGAGTATATGTATTCGCGCCAACGCTACGCCTTCCGAGTCGAACCTCCCCCCAAACTGCAAAAATTTCGCTGTATGCGGATACCAAGCAGTATCATACATCAGACCAACGGCTAATCCACTGCCCCTCTTGACCTTGCGTCGCACCCACCCACACTCCCACGATCTCTAGAGCCTGCAGTTGCGCATGTCTCTTTCGGCCCTCGTCAACATACCCGACCCGACCCTGTCCGTCCGCACGCTGCACCACCAGTAACAATCTCATCCACACGTCCCCCGCACCACCGTCACCATGGCCACCGTCAACATCCGCCGCGATGTCACCGACCCCTTCTACCGCTACAAGATGGAGCGTATCCAGTCCAAGATTGAGGGCAAGGGCAATGGCATCAAGACCGTCATTGTCAACCTGAGCAGTGTCGCTGGCTCGCTCGCCCGCCCACCCGCTCACGTCATCAAGTACTTTGGTTTCGAGCTTGGGGCTCAGACAAACACCAGCCCCAACGACGACCGTTGGATCATCAACGGCGCCCACGATGCCAGCAAGCTGCAGGACTACCTTGATGGCTTCATTGCCAAGTTCGTCCTCTGCAAGAAATGCAAGAACCCGGAAACCGACGTCCACATCAAGGATGGTAACATCACGCTCGACTGCAAGGCATGCGGAAAGATTTCCGAAGTCGACCCTCGCCTCAAGCTCAGCTCCTTCATCCTCAAGAACGAGCCTAAGAAGGGCAAGAAGGACAAGTCCAGCAAGAAGGCTGAGCGCCGTGCCCGCAAAGAGGCTGAAGCCCGTGGCGACGCCAACTCGCCAGAAAACGGAAGCCCTGGTGAGAGCGCAGAAGAGAATGGTGACGACGGCGACCTGGCACTCGAAGCCGGCAGTGATGATGAGCTCACTCGCCAGATCAACGAGGGCGCCAAGGAGATTGAGGAAGAGGAAGCCAAGGAGGTTGAGTGGTCCATTGACACCTCTGAGGCAGCCATCAGGGCCCGTGCCCAAGACCTTCCCGACGACCTCAAGCGTGCTCTTGTCATTGAGGATGAAGAAGAGGGTGGATCCAGCTACGACACTTTTGGCAAGTGGATCATCGACACTGGTGCAGAGAAGGGCGGCGTGGAGAACCTCGACAACGTTGAGATTTACATGAAGGCCAAGGAGCTTGGTATCGAGACCAAGCACCGTACTCTTACCGTCATCCCCCAGACACTCTTCACCGAGAAGATTGTCAAGCAGATTGACGGCCGCGCTCCCATGCTCAAGAAGATGATCACGTCGGACAAGCACGAGAAAGCTTTCCTTGGTGGCATCGAGCGCTTTGTGGGTAATGACAAGCCCGAGCTCATCCCTCAGGTCTCTGCTATCCTGCTCAAGGTGTACGAGAACGACCTTGTGTCTGAAGAGCAGCTCATGGCGTGGTGCTCCAAGGCCAGTAAGAGGTACGTCGACCTCAAGGTCAGCAAGACTGTTCGCAAGTCTGCCGAGCAGTTCAAGAACTGGCTTGAGCAGGAGGAGAGCGAGTCTGAGGACTCTGACTAGGACCGTTAACTCGGCGGCTGCATGGCAGATACGAGTGAACCAGCCAACTATTTACTGTCTTTACCTAACATTACTTTTGCGTCGACATACTTCATACGTGTTGGTATTGCTTGGTAGGGGTGAAGACGGTCCTGTACTGCTCTTCATCTCTTCGCCTCGACTCTTACCTAGCCAATCATTAGAGAATACAACCTGTTGTTGCAACATCTCGCTTCTGTGACCGTGCATTGCTACACCCGTGCCCCACTATGGTTTGCCGCTGCCCGTTGCCTCTACCAGGTGCTCGGGTCCACGTTCGCGCAGACGGCGAAGTCTCTGTGCATACGCCTAAAGGCAGAAACGCCATCCGAGCGTATAGACGGTGTGCTAGTCGTAAAGACATGCCGCACCTGCATGCTAGCCCCCACTCTGTGATCAATCTTTCGCTTACCCCCTGCCATCCACGGCTTGCAGACGTATCTGCCGTTCCAGTAGCATTCTTTCAGCGTCAGCCTTCTGTCTCTGCCATGCACGCTGGCAGCACACAATTGAAAAAAAGCAAGCATCGGGCCTCGCCTAACGCCCGTAGCCCTTTTTACGCGAAGCACGTCCTCAGCTCTCTCCACCAGGTGGATGCTTAGTCTCCGAATTTGCCCCACCGAGGTAAGAAAAGTGGGGGTTCCGTGCTCTGGATGCTGGCCAAGAACGCCTTTTTTTCACTCGACCGTCGCATGGTGGGCGGAGCGCGCGACGCGACTGGATGAGTGCAAATTCAAAGATTGGCTTATAATCGGGCAGACCGCCCGCCCGCCTGGCACCTCCTCCAAGCATCTGTACGCTTTGCATACACCTATCGTGGGCGACTTCGGGGTTTTGCGCTCACGTTCGATACGAAAAGCTCCCGTATATCTTTTCTCTGGCCGACAAGATACAGCGCCATGAACCAAGTTCAAGTCCACCCCGCCGAAGGCGTCGTGGTCCCAGATTCGCACCCTCAGTACTATGACCCAGACGCAGTACACAAGACGGTTGTTGACCAGCATGTGACGTCTGAGAACGAGTTGCATAGCGGCACGCCCACAAACGAGGTCTTGGAGCGCGATGCGCAGACAAAGGGACGCTGGTTCCAATACGTCAAGACGAAGCAGTTCTGGATAACGCTATTGCTTGGGCAGGGTATGTGTTGATACCATATAAAAAGACACAACGAGAGAGAGCACAGCTAACTAGCAACGCGCAGTCCTCGCTATTTGCATTACCTCTACGAACACATTCTCTTCTTTGCTCTCGGAACAGGGTACTTCGATCCCCGCGTTCCAGTCCTTCTTTAACTACGTCCTACTCAACCTAATCTACACCTCGTATACCATATACAAGTACGGCTTCAAGAAATGGGGGCGTCTGATTCTAAAAGACGGGTGGCGCTACTTTATTTTGGCTTTTATGGACGTTGAGGGCAACTATTTTATCGTCCTGGCATACCGCTATGTGAGTTTCCGCTGATTTCTTGTAAATTTAGGGCTATACACTAACATATATCTAGACCACCATTCTCAGCGCCCAACTAATCAACTTCTGGGCCATTGCCGTCGTCGTAATTATCTCCTTCTTTTTTCTCAGAGTGCGCTATCACTACACCCAAATCTTCGGCATCCTGCTCTGCATCGGCGGTCTGGGTGTCATCTTTGGATCAGACCACATCACAGGCGCCAATAACTTTGGCGCTATCGACCCGGTCAAGGGCGACTTGTTCGCCCTCTTGGGTGCCACATTCTACGGCCTCTCCAACGTCTTCGAAGAATGGCTCGTCTCGGAGCGACCACTATACGAAGTCGTCGGGCAACTCGCCTACTGGGGTATGCTTATCAACGGTACACAAGCCGGTATTTTCGACCGTGCTGCCTTCCGCTCTGCGACTTGGAACGCAAAAGTCGGCGGTTATCTTACCGGCTACACTCTGATCCTCTCCCTCTTCTACTCCCTCGCGCCCGTCATGTTCCGCATGAGTTCCGCCGCTTTCTTTAACATCTCCCTGCTCACGGGAAATTTCTGGGGCGTGGCTATCGGTGTCAAGGTGTTTGGACTCAAGATTCACTGGATGTACCCTATCGCGTTCGTCTTGATCATCATCGGTCAGGTTATCTATTTCCTGAGACAGAGCTTGGTGGGCGAGGCGCTGAAACCTTGGTTGGGCAAGAATCAGGAAAAGGGCCACGCAGGCTTGGGTACTGCGAAGAGGCGGACAGAAAGGCCTGAGGCTATTGTTTGAGCGTCACATTACTCGCTGCATAGATGGATACATAGAGAGATGCGAATACATGCTACGTTTGCTCGCCCCATGCGATCTCATCACACTCACTCTACCACTCTTTACCATTCTTTACCATCTAACAAATAATGCACTTTACTTAGAGGCTGCCTCATATTACCTTGATCTTTAAGAGTTTCTTGTCCTATCCGTATGTCTTCCGCAACTAATCCATAGATAGCTCAAGAGCACCCTTACCTCACAGTCGCCTACAGGGCACAAGAACCCCTCATTGGTCACACAACCCCACCTATGACAGCGCCACTTGTCACCAGCCACGTTTTCTGCCAGCTCTCCACTACACTTACATCAACCCCACCTACTCTATCATCAAGGAACCATTTTGTTTTCCCTTTGACAAACAACACCAATTACCTCTTGTCCAAGAACATCTCGACTCAATTTCCTACAACATGTCGTCCCGCGGCCTCCCAGAAGTCCTAATGCAAAAGGTTGACGAATACGTCGACTCGCTCGCGCCCCAGATCCAGCCCCGCATTGCCTCTGAACTGGAAGACTTCCAACAAAAGACAATCGACAGTCTGGAAACACAAGTCATTGATGCTTTCCGCTCGCTCTTCAATCAAGACAAATCGTCATCACAAGGTTCACGTGGCGGGCCATGGAACTTAAGTGACGCCGCGCCAGACGCATACGGCGGCCAGTCGCTGCCGTTTGCCGATGAAATAGCCAAATTGACTAGAAGCTTTGGACAGGTTTCCGACGAGGCAGGTGGGGATTTGCGGGAGATTTTTGCTCTGACTCAGGGCAACAATCGCGGAGGCCCAGAGCAAGCCCGATCTCAAGACATTGATTTCTCATCTGGAGCACGAGGATTCCTTTCATCAGCCCTCAACGCGGTACAGGATAGTCTTGAAGAGCGCGGTGGATCCCAGGGCGGAAATGGCCAGGGATTCCAGATTGGAGGTCTGCTGGGTATGCTGTCGAACACTATCAAAGAGGCGTCGCAGAACCCAGAGGAAAAAGCTAGGATGATTAGCCCAGAGATCAAACAGGTTGTTGGTGACAAGCTGCGCTCGCAGCACGCATCCATTGCTGAGCAGTTCACTCGTATTGCGCTTGAGCATATCAAACGCTGGTTGCGTGGGAACACGAGTTCGAGGGATCTTGGTGATGGCGCGAAAGCTGAGATTGCGGAACATGTAGGTGATATTGTGAAAGGTCTAGGAAGCCTGTTTGGCAAGAAGGGAGAAAACGAAGGGTCTGCTAGGGGATTCGAGGAGTCCAATCGTGAGGGCGAGGGCAGTGGTGGAGGCTTCTCGCGCGTCATCAGCGACAAACTCAGCACAGGTCTCGCCAAAGTGCACCGAGAAGTGCGTCTCGAATTCCGGAAGATTCTAGGCGAGATCGAAAAACAGCTCTTTGAGATGCTGCCTGACCAGTTCCAACGGCCACTAGAAAAGATCCTGGGTGGCAATCCTTTTGACTCCCAGCTCGACCGTGATGCATCACCCAACGCAGATCGCGGCTTCGGCGACGACATCAAAGCCAAACTGCTCAACAAGATCCGCGATCTAGTACGCAAAGTGCAAGAGACACTCCGCGAGAGCATTCTCGGCGTCGTAAACGGCGGCCACCGCCGCTTCGAGCGTGAAAGCTGGGTTTTCGTCCAAACCATGGTCGAGCAAAAGGTTCAGCGGTACCTCCCGGACGTCAAAATCAATGTTCCAGACGACATTGGAAACGAGAATGTCAGCGTGGGCAATCCCACGCAGCAGCATATGGGCGGTGGTGCAGGTTTCGAGCAGAGACCTCCTCAGCACCAGCAACACCACAATCAAGACAATTATCAAACTCAGCAATATGCGCCTCCTCCTCAGCAACAACAGCACGAGTACAGACCAGACCAGTACCATGCCCCGCCCCAACAATCTTACTATCAGCAACAGCCTCCACCACAGCAACAGTATCAGGGAGGAAACTATGCTCCCCCTCCACAGTATCAGCAGCAAGGTTACCAGCAGCAGGGCTATCGCGATAATGAATACCGCGACAACGAGTATCGACGAAATGAGTATTAGCCGTTTTTGGAAAATAGGGGAAAGGGGGAGAAGAAAAGGAGGCAGGGTCCAAAGACTATGGTACCCTAAACAAACGCAAATCGCTTATTCTTATCTGAGATGTGGACAACAGCGAGGAAAACTTAAAAATATGACCCAACTTCGAGGCTTGAGACCTAGAGATCGTTTCTCTCTTTCTCCTATGCTATGTTTCTCGGCCTGAAAACGTGACAACGTGTAAGAGTGGGTGGAGTAACATGCTATAAGTTGTGATATTCCATAACCCTACCGTATCTATACAAAAGTTCCCTTCCTACACACTACACTTGCCCTCCCGCAACACGAAATTGGGGATCTCCATTCATGTTCAGAGTGGACTGCTCGTAGATGAAAACAGATTACACACAGATACACAAGAACACAGAGTAGAAAGGATAGCAAGTATTTACAAGTAACCAGTTAAATGATTTACCCTGGGTGGAAGTGTATTCCATTACGTCAATGACGCAAGTAAACAAGCAGGAAAAAGCATTATGCACACGCTCACTACTAGATAACTCCATAATAGCCCCTAGATAAAACACCCAGTAAATGTTCAAAACCCAGTGGTATCATGGTCCCTTCGCTTCCCGTAAATCCTGCATGGTCATGGAAAATGTTCGCCATGGGTGTCCGGTTATAAAAACGCCAGAAGATACGCCTAAGCATAATGCAAAAAACAAAACAAAATCCTTATGCAGAGGAAGAAGCCGAGTCGTCAGCAGCTGGCGAAAGGGCTCCGGCTTGATGGCGCGGCAACGCCTTGATGGCAAGGTTGACCTCGCTACTGGCCATCTTCTGCCATTTCTCCCTAGTTTCTTGGTCTGCAAGTGCATCTGCGCCAGCCTCGCCAACTTTTTCGTACAGTAAACGTGACACGTCACGGTTGACATCCGTGTACTCCTGCTTCGAGACCTCCTTCTTCAGATACAGCGGTTTCAAGACTGCAGTCACCATGCGCTGCAGTTCAGCTTTAGTGGAATAGGAAAGTGCAGGACGGATGGGTGAGGAGTCCTTGGAGCGGGGCGGGCTGCTCAGACCAACAGGCCGGTGCGCAAGCTTACGACGGCCGGCCCGATCGTCATCTGCGGGGGAATATGGTGAATAAGTGGGCGACAGTTGGGGTTCCTTCTGTGCAGGCGATCCAGTGCGCGTTAGGTTCAAAGGCGGCGGTGTAGCTATGCCGTGAGGCTTTGAGTAAACAGGCGATAGTCCGGGTGATGAGTATTGTGGTGAACAGGCACGCTCAACGATAATGCGCCGAGGCTGAGGGGCGGCGATCTCCCTATCGCGCTCGGCAAACCGATCTACCTCAACTTCTTGCAGGAGAGATTGCAGAAATCCAGGGGCGGGAGCAGATGATTCGCCGTTTGGAGCAGTTGGTGACGACGCCGCAGCCCCAGATGTGTGCGTAACAGTACTACGACGAGCTGCTGCTGCTGCCGACGACTCGCCATTGTCAACATGCATACGTGTACGAGGACGCTTCAACTTGCGTTCCGGCTTCTGCTCGCGAGGCTCAGACTCGGCAGCCGAGGAATCAATCGACTTGCGCTTGCGAGCTCGTCGACTGCTGGTGCTTGCTACGCTGGGTGCATTCTGCGCCTCCGCCTGGGCAAGTTGTTCACGCGCTTTTTCGAACTGATTCCACGCGCGTAGTTCCTCCTGCGACTCGGGATCTTTTGGTGTTTTTGGTGGCTCGCGGTGCAGTGTCCGGTTGGTGGATCGTGGCAGTAGGTTGGAGTTGCGACGCCGTCCAGTTACCAGGTTATCAGTGACCATTTGGAACCGATTGCCAGCTCCGGCCCGTCGCGCCACACGCATACGCTCTTCCCACCGGCGATCCTCGCGCCGCGTAACATCAGATTGGTTCTCGGACTGCTCTTCCTCGTCAAAAGGAAATTCAATATCGAATTGCAGACGATCCCAAACGCTCTGCCAGACTCCCACCCACTCATCAGGGGCTTGGTTATGTCGAGGTACACGGCTTCTGCCGTTAACCCAGGCAGCTGGGCCTCGAATGGCCGGTCGTCGTCTGGATGCCGCTTCGAGCAAACTGGGGTTCTCAACACAGCCCTGACAGTACCAGGGACCGCGGGAGGGCATCCGGTCAAGACCAGCGCAAAAGACGTGGCATAGTTGCTCGCAGCTATGGCAATACATGAGCTGGGACGCGTCACCGAACTCGTCGCAGACCATGCATGCATCATAGCTTCCATCGTCCTCCAGTGCGTAGTCGTCCTCAATAATCATGGATGGGTCAATGTCGGCAACCTGTTGTTTGTCTTGGACAGTGTATTCAGAAATCTTGGGGCCTGTCCAAAAGTCAGTTAGTTAATTCATCTAATCAAAACACTTAATGCAGCGCAACAATATAGGAATGAGCAGAGGTTGTGTTGAGCTCGACTGACCATTTAGCCATACCGGGCAACGAAAACAACTTCATTACTGCAGAGATCCGTGGTATCCAGGACAGACATACCTCCAACGCATGCGCTGAGCTCGACCATGTTGAAACTGGCTCGGCATATAGGGCAACTGTTCGCTCGCTCCACCCAGGGCTTGAGACATTCATTGTGTAGATCGTGGCCACATGGAAGCAGATGTGCCACCATGTCCTCGTCCTTGACCGAGTCTATAGCCACATTTTTGTTCTTGACGTCGTGTCCAGCTGAGACATCAGCACTATCCTCAGGTGGGTTGCTCGGGGGCGATGCTTCGGTGGTGGTAGGGGCGTCGTCTCGGGGGACGAGATCGCCGAGGCAGACTATGCACGTCTCTGCCATTTGTGTTGTGTTTGTGAGTAAAAGAACGAATGGACTCGTCGACGCGATTCATAAGTTGGGAAGATGGTTCAAGTAGAGAGAGCGGGGACCGTGGTTTAAGTAGGCGGACGCTAGTGGCTTGGCCGGCGGATCATTGATCATTCACTACCCTGCTGCAGCCACACTCGATAGGCAGTCGCGCCAACCCCGGAAACTCGTGACAAGAGCGATGGAGGGGCACTAAGTGGATCCTGATACCAATTTTGCCCTGGACAACCCGAATGTAGGCGGTCAGCCAGCCCGTCATGGCAGCCCTAAACGCTCAGTCAGTCTTTCGGATTACCTTACCACGTGTCAAACCCCCTAAGCGGAGGTACATCTGACTTGCTCGCGTCACTCATTGGTGAGTGCAAACGATAAATATGTTTCAGCTTGATCGCTCAAGCTGCTTCCGCTTCTTCATGGCATCAGATATTCAGCGTGCTTCGGGTACGAGTTCCAACGTCCGGGATGCTTGTACCGAGGTTTGCCTTACGTGTAATATCCAGCGTTACAACGGGAAGGTGGGATAACAAAGAAGAAGCGCTGGAACTTGATGGCCTAACTGAACACGAGCTGTGACGGGAGATTTGTAGATAAGATAGCGGCAGCTACAGGAGCCATGACTAGTCCTTCGCTCGTGGTATTGCGATCCTGTCTCGGATACATTTTCGCAGCATCTTCAATACAAGCCCATGCAACATGCAAAACATGAACAGGTAAAGAGCGAAAACCGAGCCAGGCGCTGGCACTGCCAACCACTCTGTCGACATCATAATGTTCGGGTGTTGGACTCGATAGTCTCCGAGTGTGTCTGCGCAGACGCACAACTTGAATGCGTGGCTCCTATATGTATTTCTACAGCTACAGTGTCGCGTGACACGGACGATACAAAGCTTGCGAGGCAGCTATCAACAGTCGCACACTAGTTTTACTCTAGCCGACCTAGAGCATTTCATCGAGTTAGCGACACTGCGAGGGCGATGGAGAATTGTTGGATCAAAAAAACGTCTTTGCTTCCCAGCAACCGCCCTGGCTAGCCAGGTTACCCGGCTCTCCTGATAGACGCGGCGGCCAATCCGGTATCGCAGAAGCAAAGCCACAGGCCCCGTTTAGGCGCGCGATCGAGAAAAATAAAAACAAGAACCTGACAGTTCCGGTGGAGGTGGGAAGATGGACAGCGGTGAGAAGAATTTCGCTGTCTCTTCGATTTGGAGGGGTATTCTTCGATTCCAGCATGTGGTTGCCAAGATGAACTAACCGCTTGCGACATAGCCGGGTTTACGGGGCTACACCTGAGAGCAAAGCTTACACTCTACCCAGCCGGCCTGCATATACTTGTTCATGACGTAGCTTGACCTCATACGTACCACATCGCGTGTCCTAAGTTGCTTCAGATTGTTGAGCGCAATTCGCTGCGAAAAGGGATATCACGCCGGCATGTTCCTGCCTCGGCATGATATCAGGAATGATACCAAAAGAAGGGCTATGTCCGACTAGTGTAGCAGCAGTCGTGAATGTGAAAATTGCTCGTATTGAAATAACACCACCTCCCTCAGCTGTTTGAGTTTCATCATCGACACTCCTTTTGCCTTTCTAACCACACAACACAATGGCTCAACAGTCGCGAAAGTACGAGTTGGTGCTCCTGGGAGCAACAGGATACACTGGCAAACTCGTCGCCGAGTGGATCACCACACACCTCCCCGATGACCTCAGGTGGGCTGTCGCCGGACGCAATGAGAAGAAGCTACAGGATGTTGTAGCAGAGCTGTCTAAACTGAGACCAGACCGCAAGGAACCAGGTAAGTGCGAAGAAAGTTCAGTGTCGCACACCAACGACGAACACGTCTTGAGAGGAGAAAGAAGGCAAAACACAAAGACAGCGAGAAACAACTAACATCACTACAGCCATCGAAACATGTGCCCACGAACCCTCCTCGCTCGACACCCTCGCCAAAAGCACCACCCTTCTCATCACCACCGTCGGCCCCTTCATGCACTACGGTGAGCCCGTCCTCGCCGCATGCGTACAGAACGGCACGCATTACCTCGACTCCACCGGCGAAGTCCCCTGGATCTACGACATGATCTCCAAGTACGACGCCCTGGCACGTAAAAACAAAACCATCATCATCCCCGAATGCGGCCTCGATTCCGTGCCCGCAGATATCATGGCCTACGTGTTGGCCAGGCAGATACGCAAGCGGTACAATGAGGCGTGCGAGCGCGCAGTCATGACGCTTTATGCATTCAAATCCGGGATCAGTGGCGGCACGTCGCTCACGATGCTGGAGCTGTTCAAGAAGTATTCGCTGAGCCACCTCGCGAAGTCGATGCATCCGTACTCTCTGTCGCCCGTTGCTGCGGACGGTGTGGTCGGTCCGCCGCCCAGCGCGAGTCTAGCTACCAGCCTCGTGGGCCTGAAAACAATACCCGAGCTAGGTGGCATCCAGACAACAGGCCTAATGGCTGCCGTGGACGAATGCATCGCGCATCGCTCCTGGGGCCTGTATCAGTCTTCTCCGGACGAGTCGCAACAATATGGTCCCCGCTTCCGCTTCAACGAGTACGCGCGCGCCCCCAATTTCTTCGCCGGATTCGTGCAAAAGTTCGCCCTGGCCTCCATCGCCACACTACTCGCTATCCCAGTGACTAGATGGATCATGGAGCCCCTCTTCAAAAGGGTGATCCCCAGCCCTGGTCAGGGCCCATCCAGAGAAAGCATGAAGAAGGACTTTATGCACTACCGCGGCGCGGGATACACGCACGACGGAAAAAAGGTGCTAGCGGACTTGGAGGTCGCGCATGGTGGGTATGCTGCGACGGCGATTACGCTCAGCGCTGCGGCCAAGGTGATGCTTAGGGGACGCCTTGAGGAGACGGAGGCGGGAAGGCTGGGTGGCGGTATCCTGACGCCAGCGACGCTAGGCGATGAATACGTAAATACGCTCGATGAGTTTGGCATGAAGATCAGGGTGCGGGAGTAAGAGAAGGGTGGAGAGAGCTGAAAAGCGGCTTGTAACTTTTAGTTTGCATAAACACAGTTGTCTGGAACATCCATTTTGCAATCAGCCCCATTCTCATGTTACCAATCTATTTCATCTGAGCCCACCTAGTCGGCGATTCCGTACATCTAACGGAGTACACTTTGCGGTATTTTTTTTTCTCCCTTCACCCCAAGGTTATCGGCTGCAAACGCCCATACATGTCCCGAATCTTCCGCAACATGATCAGTCGATCGAGATAATATCACACCGTAGTTCATCCGTCCCCTCCCGCCTGCACATCTCATTAGGCCACCCTTTCCCCCTTCCCCTTCGGAGATGCTTCCGCACACGAGGCTAACAGAGCCCAGTCCAGCGGCACATAGTATATAAGAAGCGGAATAGATATGGATGCGTGTACCAGGATGAACGGCCTAGCTCGATATGGATTAAGGTGCTACGACGGCGCGTCGAACAAGGTTTGGCACTAAAGGCGTCTCCGCAAGCCCCCGACAAACCCGACAACTTGGACTTGGGAATTTGTGTTTTGCACTTGCAAACAGAGTGGCCACATGTTGGAATGATTGGGTGGGGCCCACGTTGAGCCGTTGGCGGAGAATAGCAGAGGCTGGTATGGGATTTTGAGGGACGTGTCATTTGATGTTGTAGTTTTTGTTTTCACTTTGTCGTCACTTTGGTCATGTTCGTGAGCAGCAAGTTCGATGAGTGATCGTTAGATTTTGACAGATCCTTGATCAGATGGTCTGAAATAAGCAGTGGTTTGCCGCGAAGAAACAACTCATGCCGTTTTAGCGGCTCCCAACACATGACTGACTGGGAGTGATTGTGGTCATCCATAAGCTATTTATACGTCATGCACCAGTGGGACTCGGTACCACTATTCGAGATGACAGCTTTTGAGGTTGTCTTTCATAGTTGAACGCCGCGCGGTGAGATATGTCTCACACAGGCTGGCGTAGCCCAGTGAGTCCGAGGGGAACGTTCCTCGGAATGTAGAGCGAATCCTTGCTAGCTTCTCATTTTACTGCACTCACTCAATTGTTCGACTGCGTGTTACTTCATGTCACATTTACGGCTTCTTTTCGTTTGCTTCCTCCTTTACAGAGCTGGATCCATTCTTTGGTACGCCTGTAGGGCCCTGTTTTGCCAGAGTCTCGATCATCTCAGCGACTGCTAGGGCTTTTGCGCGGTTTGCTTCCTCGTCTGCAGGATCAGCGAGGGTATCGAGGCCACCAAAGAGCCAGAGTTCCTGCAGGTCACGGATGAGAGTCGAGATGTCCTGAGCGGTTTTGATCTGGTTACTAACGTCAGCAGAGCAATCTTTGGGCTGCTTCCCCAGAGTGGGTGTGAAGGGCACCTTGAATAGAATCAACTAAACAAGACCTACCAAAGCGGCGCTCTGCTCCTTGATCAGCAGCTCCTTGTGTGCTGACGTGGAGTAGTCCAGGGCCGGCTCATACTCGGTTTTGTTTAGTACCGAGGAGTATTCAGTGGCCTCGTGCATTTTCACAGTGCGGAGTATAGTGGACAGGTAGCCGTCACCGCCCCAGGGATCGTCCCTGCGGTTGTCCACAATAGACGTGCACAAAGCCTCTGTCTTTGCTGGTACAGGATCAGTAAGCGCTCGAATCAAAGCGTTGCAAGTACGAAGCATCATAGGCGATTCCGTGCATCTCTGGTGGTCTGGCCTCGTGTGGGAAAGAGGCTAGCAAACATACCGAGGAGCGCCTCCTTGGTACGCTCTGCCGGGTTCATCGTGGCGTGCGGGGACGCAGTTGACGTGGGACGAGTTGTGGAGGTGGACAAGAAGGAGCTTCAGCTGCCGAGGCCAACGTCTTATCGATAGGTCCGTAGATGGTCTGTGCAGCTGCGATTTTCACGGGATCTGTTGTGGCTCGTGCATAAGGCTGGGCTGGAAGTGCAGCTGCTGGGAGGGTCTCGCATCCGCGTCAATCAAACACACGCTCCGATGCTAGGGAGGAAGATCTCAAGGGATGATGTGCTGCAATGACTGACTAAGTCAGCAAGATCTGCTCCTTGCATCGCACTAGGTGGCTTGTTCCTGAAGATGACGTCTTCCAAGGGCCCAGTGTGTCGCAAATCTGGGACCGTAGAATTAAATCATTAATGTCCGGCAATAGCACTTATGGACCAGGTCATGGGAGATCATGGCGCTATGTCTACCAGACTCCAGGTGTCAGGCTCAGGTGCCCATTTTCGCTGACGCGTCTTCGCTAAAGCAGCCCAGAGTCTGGAGGTGGCTGTGGCTATTGATTTCTGGCAAACTGACATGGACGCCCGTCTTTGACGTGTCTAGAGTGAGCGGAAAGGGGGGGCGACTAGTTCAAACGTTGTGCGGACAACGGACGTTCAGCGGACGTTCAAGCGGGTTGTGCTATCGGCACCATTTGCTAGCAGGCGCACGACCGGCCGTCAGCAGTCAGGAACGCGTCCCACACTTGGACTCGACCTTCTCCACGCTCCAGGTACCGTGTTTGCTTTTTCGTCCACCCGAAGCGGTACCAGTACAACTCTTTCGGCACATTGTGTGTCTGCCGGTACTTTTTCTTTTGGGGACCTGTACCCTTTTGGGTCACACAGTACAAGATAGCGAGCTGCAGGGCCCCCATTCCGTATGCACGTTCCGCCTTGGATGGCTGGCTGGCTCTCCGGGAACGCCGCACCCTGACACGCAGCTACCACGACCCCTTACCCGTTCGAGGCGGGTTCAATTGTCGTGTCCGCTGC
The DNA here is from genome assembly GCA_026262405.1 of Curvularia hawaiiensis. Classification (NCBI taxonomy): domain Eukaryota; kingdom Fungi; phylum Ascomycota; class Dothideomycetes; order Pleosporales; family Pleosporaceae; genus Curvularia; species Curvularia hawaiiensis. The sequence goes on along the minus strand of JAODYC010000015.1, from coordinate 298,398 downwards.
CATTGGTCCAGCCGCGCTCTAGATTTGGCAGCATGCTGTCCATATTGGCCGTGTTCGGAAGGCGTCCCGTGTGCGGCGTGGTGGCTTGCCTAAGTTTAACAAGCCTTGCTTCCAGAACAGTAGAAACACTGTGCCATGGTGCTTTCAGCTGCGCCTGCAGACCGCGAAAAGGGTCGCTCGGGCTTATTACATGGTGACTCTTGTTTAAGCGAGGCAATGCGTCTTGTGCATCTGCCGCAATGTGTGGATTTGTGCTTTGCTGGTAAGCTGGCTAGCTAGTCGTAAGAATGGGGCGACTGAGAAACGCTCAGTAATCTCGCCTCCTGGAACACTTGAGAAAAAAACGCCAAAACTCCCGCGCTATCTACTCCCCTGTATGTAGTCGCTCAAATCAAACAAGGTTCATGATCCACAAATGAAATGGGCGCCAAAACAAGCTCGGATGTGCTGTACGCCGAAACCGAAAAGAAGATTGAAATAGAACGCCAAAAGGAAATATGTTGTGGCGCATCTGGCCCTGTAGATATAGGAAATGCATCGTGCAAACAAGGTATTCGTTAAACAAAGCAAAGAATTCTTCGTCGTGTGAGGGTTGGCCATGGACTGCGGCGCTTGACTGGCTGAGATTTGGGGCGAGAAATGGTCGGCGACAACTGGGGTGCTGGCTCGTGTTGGTGTTGGATGTGACCTGATTTGTGGGCGGCTATAGCGATGACGCGAATATTCTCGTTCGAGGCGTCGTCGTCGTCGTCTAGGTCGTGGCTGCTGTCGCATTTGGAGGTTTCTGCTCGACTTATGAGTATTTGTGTTTCTTAGCAAGAACAGGATATGCGTACGGGAAGAGGCCGAGGTAGAGGTCCGCCTCGATGTGTGCCTCGAAGTCTGTGCTGAAGTTTCTTCCGATTCTGCGACTGTCAGTTCAACATGCTCTGGACGGTGTACATTGCGCGACATACCATCATAGTCATCCGGAGACGAGACGATTGAAAGAGGACTCCGCCTCTTAGTGACAGAAGACCTGCTGCTCCCGGGCTGATAAGAACGCGGCCGACCCATTCCAGAGGACATGAATGAGGGTAATGCAGGGACTGGTGGTACGTCGGTTGGGTGCTTCAGGTGCTCGCCATTGATCTCAGCCGATAGGCGTCGTATAACTGCATCAATGGATTGATCTTGGTGAGCCCTCGACTTGTGGCTGCGAGAGCGATCCGAGTTTGACGTGACTCCGCTTCTGGCACGCAAGGCTGGGTGGATGAGGTCAGGGTTTTGTTCGAGTTTGCGTTGAAACGCTTCTGTCGGTGGTTGAGCTGCCGTCAAGCTCCTTCTTGCGGCTTGGATTCTGGCCTGAACCTCATGGGCGCCGACGGATCTCCGGTGAGCTTTGATTCTGGCTTGAACTTCCTGGGCATCAACGGATTTGGAATTGGAAATGGTACTTGTGGCAGGCTCTGTGATGATTGGCTTTGAAAAATTCGGACACGGCGCAGAGACAGGCCTCGCCGGCTTGGTGACAGTAATGGTAGGAAACGGTTCGGTTGGTGAAGTCTTTGTTGTTGTCGTCTTTGTTGTTTCGTTCGTGCTGGACAGACTCGACATTATTGATATGGGTAGGTGTCAGGCGGCGGAAGAGTACAGGTCTGATTCAGGCGGAAGCAGCAAGAGGCAGCAGGCCTTCTAATCTATAGTGGATAATTATGTCTCAACAGACGGGCGGGACGCGCTTGAGTAGCGTGGTCGCTGGGTTTGCGCCCATGCGCCCGCTTCTTCTAGCGCCTCAGATATGGCACCGATCCTCCCGGGCCAGGCTGGGAACTGAATAAAGTTAGCAAGCGAAGATAACAACCCAAAGGTGCTTGGCGGGCAGCCAACTCACCTCAGCTGCGGTACCAGGAGGGATAGGAGTCTAGCCGGCCGCACCATTAGCCTTCCGCATCCGAGAACGAATGCGGTAGTGGGCGCGGGACCTGGCGCCATGTTTCCAATCCAGCCATTGGGCCCCCACGCCGCGTGTGCCAAATACTGCAACACTAGGCCTAGGCTAGGGGACGGCGGACCAAAACGAAGCAAAAGCTATAGTGTGTCGTTGAGAGGCGTGCGAGGCTTCTGCAATATGGGGAAGCGTTGGCTGGAGGACTGGCGCAGCCAGCGACGGATGTGCTAGTGACGAATCTTGGCTGACATGAGGCTGGGGCTCCGAGATAGTGCTACGAGTATGCGGGAGTCGGAGGAGTCGAGTAGATTGATTGCTGATAGAGTAGTAAGCCTTATCGTTGCAGCGTGTGGGTGCCTTTCTCTGGGTGCCTTTTTCTGGATACCCGCCTGGCACTTGAGTTTTAGCTGGGTGCAGGGCGGGCCGGCGCAGAGAGCATGGTGTGGCTTGGCCAAGGACGTCATGGAATTCTCGTATAGGCAACCTGGAGCGCATGGACGGTGTATTGGGTGAAGGCTTAATTTTGTGCGTACTTCGTAATCCCGCGACTTCATGACGACAACGACGACTGGGCTGCCCCTGCCCCTGCCGAGCGGCGGGTTGCATGCCTAGCCATGTGGGTATCGGGATGGGTGGTTGCTTGATCGTGAACGACAGGACAGGGCAGTCAAGTAGCAGCCTAGCCGCCATGCGAAGTGCGTGAGGACGAGAGTGGGAGAGAGCAAGTAGGCGAGTTTGCATGTCGCACAATCATCGACATGTACCAGCACATACACTTCACCACGCCAAGGCCAGAATTGCGTCAGTATGCAACGGGCCATGGACTCGCCACGCTCTGCTCATGCCCATACACTCTCTCGACGCCATCCACGCCCTCACAGACCCCGCATAGCTGCAGCGACCGACGCACCCTGACGCGCGCCCGTCTCCAGCATCTCCAAGACTCGCCGTGGTGTTGAGGCTCTTCAGCCGCCACTCGGGTCTAGGCTCTTATCTTAGTGCATGCACTGTGCCCCCAAGCCTGTGCTCTCCCGCTTCCACTTTGCGACCCACGACGCGCCTGCAAAAGTGCCCGAGGCTGATCACCTTTGCCCGTCACGCCGCCATCGCAAACTCGCGCCCTGCTGTTGCGCCTTGATTCAGCCTGTCGCGTCGCTTGCGCTGCGCTGCCAACGCCCCCCCAGAGGCCAGCAAGCCAACCGCCTGCAAGCGCCGCCGAGACTCGCACCCGTCATCCGCCAGCACCACGCACAGCACCACACCACACGACGGCCCCATCCTCCCCATCCCTGGCCCTGACCCCGTCCGCCCGACGATCGTCCCATCGTCCTGCGCAAGCTTTCGCGACTGCGCGCCTCGCTCCGGAGGGTCCTCTGCCCTAGCCGGAGACTGTCGACACGCCCGAGCCGGTTATGGCAAACGTCGCACCACCACCTGCGAGCGAACGAAAGCGCGTCAAAGTCTACGAGCTCAAGAACAATGACTGGTTCGACAGAGGCACCGGCTTCTGCAAGGGCGTCGTAGCAAACGTACGTCTTCTCCTTTCCCGCCACCGCGCCCCAGGCCACCGCTACACGTCGTCGCCCCAGATGTGCCCGCGCGCACCATCACTATCAGACCCGCATGCTAACTCGTATTACTCTACAGCAGGAGGAAGCCAGAATCGTAGTTCTGTCCGAGGACGACCAGTCGCGACAGCTCCTCGAGACGCGCATCTCCAAGGATGACGGCTATCAGAAGCAGCAAGGTATGCGCGTGCCATACCGCACCGCACAGTGGGAGACGGCTGCTAACTCGCCACAGACACATTGATAGTATGGACCGAGCAAAATGGCACCGACATGGCCCTCAGCTTCCAGGAGCCCGAGGGATGTGCGAGCATATGGTGAGCATCAACGACGCGGGCCAATTGGGCAATCCCACTGACACATGACCAGGGACTTTGTCAACGAAGTCCAATCGCGACTGCAAGCTTTAGCGCAGGGTATGTCGGGCCCATCCACCGAGCTTCCAGCAGGCTAATGCTGACACAGACGATGGTCTTTCAGACGACTTGGACCATATTAGCCCCATTCTCCTCCCCAACCCTGACCTCGGGAACCTCCACGAGATCGAGAACCACATGCGCGCTGCCAATTCCACACCGGGAGGGCGAGAAGCCCTCGCCAAGTTTATACTCGCCCAGGACTACATACCCAAGCTCATTCCGCTCGTAGACATGGCCGAAGACCTCGAGAGTGTATCGGATCTCCACCGGCTATGTAGCATCATGAAGATGCTCATCCTGCTCAACGACACCGCCATCATTGAATATGTCGTCACGGACCCTGTGGTTTTGGGTGTTGTTGGGGCTTTGGAATGTGAGTCGTGGCCCCCCACTGCCACCTTGCATCAACACGTGCTGACATGCCACAGACGACCCAGACTTTCCCCTGCACAAGGCCAACCATCGACAGTACCTTGACGACGAATCCAAATTCAAAGAAGTCGTCAAAATCGAGGACGAGAACATCAAGCGGAAAATCCATTACACATACCGCCTGCAGTACCTGAAAGATGTTGTTCTCGCGCGCATCCTCGATGACCCCACCTTCAGTGTTCTCAACTCCCTCATATTCTTCCACCAAGTAGACATTGTCCAGCACCTCCAAGCGAACGGCCCGTTTCTAAAGGAGCTTTTTGGCATCTTCTCCCCCAAGGAACAGAACCTGGCACGTAAAAAGGACGCTGTCTTGTTCATCCAGCAATGTTGCGCAATAGCAAAGAGCCTGCAGGCAAACGTCAGGGCTCAGCTGTACCAAAATTTCATCAGCGGGGGTCTGTTGGAAGTCATCCAGTTTGCACTAAAGCATCAGGACGCCGCAGTCCGCGTAGCAGGGACGGATATACTCGTGTCTTTGATTGACCATGATGCTCTCATGGTACGAAGCTACATATTCAAGGCCATTCAGGAGAAGACCAAGCCACTTACCGATACCCTCATTGAGCTACTTCTTATCGAGGTGGACTTGGGCGTCAAGGCGCAGATGGCGGATGCCATCAAGATCTTACTCGACCCCAACGCCAACTCAGCATCGATAGAAGCGCTGGGAAGAACCAACAGTGACTTCCTGGCCAAGATGAGGGGACAGCTTCCCTCCATACCGCAGACAGACTCTTTCATTCAGAACTTTTACGATGAATCCGCACGGAAACTTTTCCAGCCTCTCAAGGATCTCGAAGGCCGAGAATCTAGTAAGTCGGAATCTCGGATTACCGAGCGCCATCTTGGCTAACCTTGTCTAGTGGACGATTTATCGATGCAAGAAGTGTCATTATATGCCCATCTTGTGGAAGTTTTGTGTTTCTTCATCCGCCAACATTCTTTCCGCAGCAAATATTTCATCCTATCCGAAGGCCTTGCGATGCGAGTGGCTCAGCTCATGGCCTGTCCAGAGAAGCATCTGAAACTTAGTATGTGCATTACACCCTCAGTCTACGCTGTTACTGACTTGTTGTAGCTGCACTCAAGTATTTCCGCACCGTGCTTGGTTTCCACGACGAGACACACAACCGCCAAATTATCCAGCACCAACTCTTCGAACCCATTCTGCAAATCTTGTTCGACACAATGCCTCGCGACAATCTCCTCAACTCAGCATGCTTGGAGCTGTTCGAGTTCATTCGACGCGAAAACATCAAGATCATAGTTCAACACTTGGTCGAAACGTACAGAGAGAAGTTACAGGCTGTCACCTATGTCGACACTTTCCAGAACCTGATCCTCAAATACGACCAAAACCACGAACCCGTCACAACTCAAGAGCTCGACAATTCCTTCACAAGTGTGGACAGTGACACTCCTGCACGACATCCTGTAAACGTCAATGGCGGCAAGTGGGGTCAAGGCCTGAAGGATGTAGACCCAGACGAAGAAGCCTACTTCAACACATCAGACGATGAGGACGAACAGCTTGCCACTGCCGGCAAACTCGGTATCAATGGAGCGTCACCTGTACGGCCTCTCGTCAACTACCCCGACGACGATGCGGACGACGCAGACATGGATGATCTCGCCACCGACGTATCAGCCGCTGGCCAAAAGATGTCCTCAGCGACGCAAACCCCAGAGGAAACTACCTCATCACCAAACTCGGCTTCTGCAGGATCTCCACCAGAACGGATATCGGAAAAGCGTCGCAGAGAGGAAGACGAGGAGGATGAACTCCTTGCAAGTATCTCCACATCTGCAGGTCCCAAGCGTCGTGCTTCGACGTCCAGCAATGCAAGTTCAGGGAGTTTGAGGAACTTGCGCCGGAAGTCACCCAATGTCAATACCAGCAAGGATGGTGGGGGGACGCCGAAAAAGATATCATTGTCCATCCCACTAAAAAGTAGTGGTGAGGGGGGCGAAAGCGAATAGTATCGCACGCCCTCTCCTGGACAAAGACGAGCAAAGGGAAGGAAAGGGGGGTGACCTTCACATTTCTATCGCGCAACGCGCTTCAAACAATGCTAAAAAAGATACCCATTTGGAAATCCGAGGACACCGATGACGTTGTATGAAATGGGATTGTACGGGGTTTGTTTGGCTTCTTCATGCAAGTGTATTTCAATCGGGTAGCGGCATTGCGAATGGTGTAATTGTCTAGGCGTTCAGTGTCTTCGCCCTTCCGTGGCGATAGGAGCAGGTTGGGACTGGGGCATGATGGGATGATGCAGCGCTGAGTGCCGGGCCTATCACCGTGCGTTTGGGTGTTTGGGTTTTCTGTGCAAGATCAGGTGCATCATCCGGTCTGTGTATTTTATACCTTGGGTTCCTTCGTTCGGGAATATCAACTCATCGTTGAAGTCATCCAAACCTCTATTCGAACACGATTAATTGTGGCGAGACCAGTAGTTGTTGAGTTGATGTGGCTAGTCTTGAAATCACGTTCCTTCGCGTCACTTGGCGCGTCTACGCCCCGCATGTCATTCACGTCAATGCAGCTATCCGCTTTCTTGTCCTTTGCCTATTTTTCGTTCTTCATCTCGCACTCATCCAATTTTCATTTTTCCAGAGGTGTCCTGGTTGTTACCAAAAAAAACACAACACAATGTCTGACGAGCAATCTGTTACCAATCTGGGAACATCAACGGAAGATTCGGCCACCCACCAAGACACATCATCAGCCATGCCACCCAAGCCGCCAACACTTACTTTGATACTCGCTGCCACTCCCAGCCTTGGCATAGGACACTGCGGGTTCCTGCCATGGCCGCAACTCAAAAAGGAAATGGGCTTCTTCGCACGTGTCACAAAGCGTACTTCGCCACCCGCTGCGACCACCAGCGGATGTCGAAAAGTCAATGCTGTGCTTATGGGCCGCAAGACATGGGAAAGCATACCGCCCAAATTCCGGCCTCTAAAAGACCGTCTCAATGTAGTCATTACATCGAAACCAGAAGAGTTTGCCAGCACGCTCGACGCAACTACAGAAGTCGAGGGGCCAATGGTGTGCTCTGGTATCCTCGACGCCATTGCGCAGCTCGAGCGCGAGGACAAGAGCGGGTTACCCAGCACGGATCTCGAAGTGGACAGGATCTTTGTCATGGGTGGAGCGAGCATATACAAGGCAGCGCTTGAACTTCCGCAGACGAAGCGCGTGCTGCTTACCAAGGTTGAGCACGAGTTTGAGTGTGATACGTTTTTTCCAGTGAATTTGGATGAGACGACGATTTGGAGGAGTGCGAGTAGGGAGGAGGTTCAGGAGTTTACGGGTGAGGAGATAAGCGACGAAGGAGTCGAAGAGCAGGGTGTGAAGTTTCGGTTTTGCATGTATGAGCGGAAGTGAGGGAGTGAGAATGAGGGGGTGAAAGGGACCAGACTAGTGAGGCTGAGTTTCTCTTCGCAAACGAAATACACTATTGATTCAACCTTTAACTATTTTACAACTTCCAACAATTTGCAACTTGCAATCACAATTTCGCTCGCAATTCGTAGTCGCCATGGCTCAGAAAACTTCAACTACACAGTCAGTATGGAGCGAGCTATGGCAAAAAGGTACATCAACCCTCTGTATCGCAACCAATATTTAACTCACCACACCCTAGATCCCGCTCTATATCTTGCTCTCCAGTCCACCGCAATCATTAACCACGCCCTCCTCACCCTCTTCCTCCTCGCCGCCTTCTCCATGATATACGACATGCTGTGCCTCTGGTTCCGGCGACGATTTTTCCACGCATTCGGTCCTCCAACCCCAGAACCTCTCCCCAAGCTCCCCAACGAGTCCTACAAATTCTTCACTTCGCTCAACACCAAATCAGCATTCTACATCACCCTCTTCCTGGTCATACAACTCGCCACCTCATACCTACTCACGCATCTTTCCTGGCTCCTCGCCGACGTATCACTGGCAAATCGTAATCTACGGCGCCGGTGCAGCCGCTTACATGTCAGAGGACTAGAATGCTCGACCGCAGCTCACTATCATGACGCTCTAAACATGGTTGTAGCTCTCGTACTGCTGGTCTTCATCCGCAGCCTCGAGTTGCACGTTAAGCAGCCCCGGTCTCCAAACCAAGATGACAACTACAGTCCTGGTTTCTTGCGGCTGAAAGCTGCGTGTAGATGGGTTGTGCAAATGGTGCTCGCGGTGCCTATGGCAGTGGTGTACTTATATACGCGCGCCGCGAGACAGCGGCCATGGAGCTGTTTGAGATTGTTACTTGTGCAGGCTGTGGCATCGTGTGCGGTTTTCCTGTTGGGCAACTCTGTCTGTCTTGTTGCTGCGTTGCCGGTAAGTACCGAGATCTTTTTCGGAGGGTTAAGTGAAGAGATGGGCTAATGTAAAATAGGATCTTCAGGGAACGATGGAGGGGTTGGAAGGATTGGGGATTATGGGTGTGAGAGGATGATTGGCAGAAAGTGCAGCACATGGAGGATATTAAGGCAACTACGTGTATCATCGGTGGGAGGATGAGATTGTCCATGCAGCATGAACGAATGTCAGCTTGACTTGACGCGATGCATGTATAATGGGTAAGAAGGCATCAGTCCTGGATTCGTCCGAGTTGACTTCGCCGTATCAAGATCCCGTGGTCAGATTCGATCACCGAATGTGTCGTCATAGAGTCTTGTAATCACGAAATGCTGCCATAGCTAGCTAGTAGTAGCTCTACAGAAAACTATAGAGATGTGCTACTGCCACTTCTTATTTCATTCGTTTTCTTCTCCTCTTCTTCTTGTCGTCTCTACTTGCCAACTACTAGTGCATGCTAACATTTCCTGCGAAACACTCTGGGTCTATCCACTTTCCATCAAGGCAGCCAGATGAAAACAAACCTCCCTGCGCATGCACAAGGCATCCACCCAACGCTGCATGGCTGCCTCTGTCTCTGGAACTTTTTGTCCGGTGGGCAAGGCGTACCGTTCACACTCTATCGATCCAACCACACACCCACTCCGGTCCTGTGTCTCACGCGAGCACTCTCTGCAATGCATACTCACAAGTACTACTCCATTACAAATCCGCATTCCTACAGCGACGGCGAGAATGTTGCGCCGAGCGCAAAGGGCCCAATTCAGGGACCACCCAATAAAGCCCCGCTGAAACTCGTCCGTGTTACACGGACAGCGGGGCGGTTTGGGGCTGGTGGTAGCGTTCCCCTTAGCGACATTCTACCGATTTCCATGTATCTAGCACCGGAATAAAGAAGACACGACAATTACAAAGACGTATAAAAAGCGGTTGAGTGTGGCGACTACAGAAGAATACACACGACCTTTTTTTCAACGAGCAAAATCGATACAAAGAACGGAGATTGAGAAACAATTGGCTGTCTCGACAACGACAACACGTAACCAACACAACAAGTGATCATAATGGCGATTATCCAGGTCCCAGATGAGTACGGGTACGTATAGCATACTCAATTGCTCTCTTTACACGCTTCCCTCCCACGAGCCTGCATCGTACATCTCCTCCGTTGCGCCTCGCCCTCTTCTCCCTCCTAAACCCCTCTCCTCCTCCTCCTCCTCCTCCTCCTCCTCCTCCACCACCACTACTACCAAAAGCTAACCCACCCACCCAGCTACGTCCTCCTCGCCGCCGTCTCGACCTTTCTGCTCACGCCCTGGCTGGGCGGCCGCGTAGGCTCTTACCGCAAGGCAGCCAAGATCCCTTACCCCTTCGAATACGCCTCGTGGGAGCAAATCCAAACCGCAGCCCCGGCTTCCAAACGCGCCATGCTGGCCTTCAACGCTGCGCAGCGCGCGCACCAAAACTTCAACGAGAACCACGTTACTGCCCTCGGCGCGATGCTGATTTCAGGCCTGAAGTGGCCTGTCGTGACGGCGGTATTGGGAGGTGTCTGGAGTGTGAACCGCGTCGTGTATGCGATTGGGTATACGAGGAGTGCTGAGGACGGCGGCAAGGGAAGGTACTATGGTGCGCTGGGGCTGTTGGCGCATTATACGCTGGTGTTGATGAGTGGAAAGGCCGCGTGGGATCTTGTTGGGGCTTAGAGGTCGTGGATGCAGGAATGAGGCCTGGAGATGGAGGGTTACTATCGCATGCTTCTGGAAGCATGGTTATATGGATTCAACGTGATGATAAAATGAATCAATTCAATTGTTTAGTTTTGAAAGTCGAGCTGCATTTCGTCTGCGAGGAGAACCGACAGCGTTCACAACTCCAAGTTACAACACCGGTCCGGAGTAGACAAGGGCAAATGCATTGCACATCTCACCACTACGTGTCGAAACACGGCCGGGCCAAACCTTAAGTCACAATCAAAACCAGCACAAGATATGTTCATTGAAAGGGTATATTCGTTCGTTAATCATGCAATTCGTTACCATGACGCGCAAAAAAACAGTGATCATCGTCATCATTTTCGCATTCTGGTTCAACTACCACTCGCAGTAACGGCCCGAACAGCCACACTCTCAATCCGCTTCTTATACACCGCCATCTGGTGCTTGAGCAAATCTCCATACACAACCTTCTTTAGCATCTCCTCGTCTACTGTCACGGCTTCGACGTTGTCATCGTTTCTGCTGCCTGGTCGTTGCCGCAACACGACCAGTCGGCCTGCAGGCGACAAGGTACATGGTGGGATTGGCCAGGCCGGCAGCGAAGAAGACGACGTCGAGTTAGTGTTGTTTGTGTGCAACGACGCTTTTGAGGACCGAGAGAGCCGTGCAGCAAACGAATGTTTGGACCGGCATTTCGGCGGGGAAGAAGACTGTGGCTGGGAAACGTTAAGCCTGGATGACGACGCCGATGCCGAACCATGGTTCGAGGCTGGGACAGGTGCAGGACTAGCATATAGCTTGAGCAAGCTCCGCAGCATGCTCTTGTCGGCTCTCGGTATAGGATCACCTTCGTTGATGAAGCTGTAGAAAAGACTCTTCCTGTGCCGTTTGTCTTCAGGCTTCTTCAGAGGCCGCAGACTAACGGGCGGTGCACCAAAGGTGACGCAGTGCACACGCTTGAAGAAGCTGGTAAGGTAATTTAGTTCAGACTCGATCTTGGTGCTCATCATATGTGCATACAGCAACGCAGCAACAGCTCCGCCTGCGGAGTGGCCGGTGATGAGCAGACTACAGTTCGAGCGAGCGGGATTTTCCTGAAGCAGGACCTTCAGACGTTCTGCGACTGGCTTGATCATCTTCTTCGCGACATAGAGGAACCCTGCGTGGCACAGATTTCCTGGGTCATCGAGAAACTTGCTTGGACTACTTGGTGCAGAATTGTAGTTGACAGCCCAGTCCATGAACGTCTGACTCCCACGAATAGCAAACACAATTGTGTTTAGTTCTTCCACAGGTATGGATTTGAGGACCATGGCTTTTGTACCGCTGCGCCAATCGGCAGGGATGTGCGTCTCCATCTCAGAACCCTTCTTGGTACCAGGGGGTATGTATACTTTTTCAGAATACGTTGCCGCCAAACACAAGAGGGGATACGTCGGTAGATACACCTTGAAAGGGGGCAAATGGGGCGGCAGCCGCGAATTGGAGTAAAGCCATACTTTTGAGAAGTGGTTCGACCCCTTGTCACTACTGGGTTTGGGGTACACCTCCTCTCTGCCAGGTCGCCTCCCTCCAAGCGGCGGACTCGGTCTCATGGCTTCCTCTTCCAGCTGATCGCCCAACTCCATCATCAAATCTTGCTCCTGCCCGCTGAACTTTTCGTCATCGATGCTAGTAATGACAGAGTCAAACTTGGACGTTATCACGTCGTATAGTGCTGCCCCACGACACAGAGTTTGCATGCTCTTGGTGGCGACAGCAGCCGTGGGTCGCTCAATGTAGTTTGTAGTCAACTTGTTCACACTCTTTCCAGCCGCATCGCGAAGATTTGTGTACGACTTGGCTGCCATGCGATCAAGGCTGTCCCATTGCTGTTGGAAAGGACCCTGGCCGCGAGCCTCGGGAGGTGGCGGGGAAGCAAAGCGGATAGTTGACTGACTGGCATATGGCTGAACAGGCTGTGGAGAGGGGGACCAGTACCGCGGCACATCTTGGGGATAAGATCCAGGCATTTGACCGTAACTTGGACGCTCAGGCGGACTGGCAGAATAGTCGCGGTGTCCTGGTGGTAGCCTGGTAGCAGGCTGAGGAAGAGATTGCTGGGAAGCGGTATACTGGGAAGGGGTCTGCGAGGCGGGCTGAACAGGTGGTGCATAGTCCTGCAAGTACATTTCTCGCACCGATGGCGAAGCATGAGGCCTCTTGGACGAGGAGCGCGTCTTCGAATTCTTGGATGACGAATGCGAATGCTTCCTTCTGCTCCTGCGCTCAGTCTCGGTCGCGTGCGCCATGGTGACCCTTCTGTAGAATGTGATGTGGTGTAGATCTGGCAAAAACGATTGGCGAGGCTCCGCTACCGCGTGCAAGCGTTGGTCTTCTTTCAGCGCGATAATCGTCGACTGCCGGGTCGCGACGTATGCCAAGGCCTATGCATAGCCGCTCCGTGCTTCTTCTATACTAGGCGATCGAGGCATCCATGAGGGCTGTAGATCTGTGTTCTTTGACGATGAAACGAATGTTGGGGGCTAAAAGAAGGGTTCAGGGACGCTGAGGCAGACAAAGGTCGAGTCAAAGAGTGGGAGGGGGGAACGGAAGGCTCTGGAGTCTGAATGGGCAAGGCCGGCTGTTAAGGGCGGGTCGATGCAGGTCCAAGCAGCAACCGCGGCATAGCCTGGCGCTAACCCTAACACGGCTGTTTGCAAGTATATACCTGTGATTGGTTGACTCATCTTGGCGCTGCACAGACCAGGCCTTGCAGCAGGCCATATGCACTGTATCCACCGCTGGATTCCAGAGCCTGTCGACACGTCGCACCAAAGTCCGAGGCCGGGAGGTCGCTTTTGTCGTAGCGTCGGGGTCGGTGAGAGCATCGTCTGTTGATTTGCTTCGCGTTCCTGACGGACATGCCCCCCGCAGGTCTGACTAACGGCCGGCCTGCCTAGCGAGCCATCTCGTACTGTCGTGGCCTACACCGCATGCGCTACATGCGGGATATGCGGTGATATCATCACATGACGATCCGCGCGGGATCGAGACCTTCTTTTCACGGCTTCCGGCAGAGCAGGTGCTGCTGGACACGGTGTCAAGTCTCATTTCCCAAGGCTATCTACTATCCGCGCCAATGAAGCCCTCGTCTGCTTCCGGGAGTAGACCCCTCTGTTCATTCTCTTCGTCATCTTCTCCCTCTTCTCCGAGCCCTCCTCTGCCAACTCCCATGCCCACACCCTCCTCTTCACGCTCTTCCTCCATGCCCTCCATGACATACCATACATCCTTTTTCGTGAGCAACCCTTTAAGGATCCCTCGGTCCGTGAACAGCACATAGCGTAATCCAAGGTTCTGAAACATGGACACCGTGAGCTGGAAACTAGCTCTGGCGTTCAGCGTGATGGGCGTTTGATCCATCCATGGCCGGAGATCGAGCGACGTTGTAGGGTCCGAGAGGGGCTGGTGGGAGAAGAATGCGTCTGTCTCAGGGGCGAGGTTCCGAGGGGGTGTTAGAGCAGTCTGAAGCGCATACTGTAGTTCAGTTCTAGATATGTAGCCAAGTAAGAGTGCATCCCGACTGTTGTCAATCACGGGGAAGCCGCGGAACCGATGTTGAGACAGAAGCTCACGCAGCGACCCGATGGTGTGTCCAGTCGCAGTGATGGCAGTCAAGTCTTCGATACGCGTCATGACATGACTTGCGCTGACATCGGGAATGGAGCTGCCGTTGTTGTCGCGGTTGTCGAGGAAAGGATACCCTTTAAAGTGTATCCAGGACTCGTAGATGCCACGTGGGGAGATTGCGTCACCGATCCATTTACTGATCATGACTGCAATCATAATGGGCAAAACATACGTGAGAGCCCCAGTCAGCTCGAACATGATGACCACAATTGAAACCGTCATGCGCGTTGTTCCTGCAAGGGCCGAAGCAGCGCCAATAATAGCATAGGTTCCCGGGGTTACGCAGGGTACGTCAGGTTCGCAGGAACTGAAGACGAATAGGGAGGGCCAGGCGGCCTGTACCACCTGCATGGACAGCCCTACCGCGCGACCAAAGAGACCACCGATAGCCATGGAGGGTAGGATAATGCCGGCTGGAATCTGTAGCCCAAAGGTGAAGCCTGCTAGTATGATGCCCAACCCTGAGGATACTAGTAACAAAGCAATCACTCCGGTGTTGGCCTTGCCAGATTTGCAAAGGCCCAGGGTATCTTCGGTGAGGTCAGCACACTCGGCGAAGAGAATGTGCACCAGTTCGGAAGCTTGAGCGCGCATGAATTTGATAGGAAAGTTGATCAGTGCCGTCACGAATGATACCACGACGACCTCCCTCACAGGGCCTTTGAGATATTGCCGATTCTGTCGCCACTCGGCAATACTCATGTTGAGCTTGATGAAGAAGCCTCCAAACAGACCACCTAGTATTCCGAGGAACACAAAGGGCACAAGCTCAAAGTCGTGCCATCCACTGTGATAAGTGACTTGATACAGCACGAGCTTTCCAGTGCGGAAGGGGTTACACGCCTGAAGAGTGACGGCTGCTACCATGGCACATACAAAGCTGCTCCACATGGTTTTGTCTGGAAAATAGTATGACAGTTGTTCAAGACTAAAGAGTACACCACCAATGGGTGCACCAAAGGCGACTGAGATGCCTGCTGCGGCAGCCGCAGAGAAGACTTCTCGTTTCCGTGCTGTATAAGTCAGCCTACTGTAAGGGAGAGTGAGAATATACTACCGACCTTCGTTGCCATTCACGCTACTGAACAGCTTCATAAAGAGGTTCGCTGAGCAGCATGCTACATGCACCAACGGACCCTCCTTGCCCAGCCAGAGGCCTGATGCAACAGCCAAACACTGGGCAGATTAGCTACTGACATGAAACCATCTCTTAGTGTTACCTACCAATCCAATTGTTTTTGTCACCAGTGTCCAGCCACCTAGGAAATGCCTGATGACAAACCCACCGAGGACAGTTTTGATTTCTGGTATACCACTATGCTTGGCATACGGAGAGAATTCGCGAACCAGGAAACTAGCGCATGCTGCGAAGAGTACCTAAAGACAATCAGTCCTCTCGTTTTCCAAGTACAACTCAACTTCTGACACCTACCGAAAACAGAACGAAGAAGATGTATTCAACGATATATCTCCCACCGGCACTGCCAATGCCCATGGCCGAGCCCCACGAGTTCCAATCGTGGCATGCCTGCGCTTCATTGATTCCCCAACAGCAAAAGCTCTTGTTGAGATAGAATCGCCCGTCTCCATCCACATTGTGACAGTATCCCGTTTTGAGATCCGCAAGCCAATCGCTCGCGATATCGATGAACGCTGCAATGCCTCCGCTTAGGATACCTGCAGCAACCAGAATAGTCCAGGCTTGACTCGCGTCCGCAAGTTGCTTCACATGGCCTAGGATGCCGCTTGCGCCTGTGTACAGGTACCTTAGTCGCTGGCGTTCTTTTGCATATTCGAAGATCCAGTCAATAGCGGTAAGATCGTCGTAGCCTACTCTTCGACCTGGCCCTTCGATGTGCCAGTCCAGCCCACTCGCATCCTTGAAGTCTTGAGTGTGTTCGCCGGCGCTGCCTGGTGTTTCGAGGTAGTTTAAGTTAAGTTCGTTTGAGGGAGTTGCGCGGTGAGATCGTGGTGAGGGCGACGCGCGATTGCTGGAGGACGTGAGCGGCGAGGGGAGGTAGCGTGAGAAGCCGAAGGACGATGTGGGTGCCTTGGGTTTGCGTTTAAATGATAGTCTGGATGTAAGTTCAGTATCAGATGTAGAGAGAAAGTACACGGTGTGCGTACTGTTCAGGTAGATCAGGATCTAAGGGGTCGTCTGCCAACAGCGCCTCTTCGTCATCGCGGGCATCTTGAACAGCTGGTTGCTTTCCGTTTGATGTGCGGCTCGACGAGGCGTTAACGTGTCCGGTCGGGGACCGGCTGTGCGAAGAGCTGGACATGCCCTTGACATATGCTTGTTGGAAAGCCGAGGCGCATTGCGCAAGCAATTGTTGTATGGAAAGACGGGCAGTGTGGTGATTCCTGTACCAGCGACGTAAGGCTGGGTCTTGGTGAGACGCATGTGCAGCGAACAAGCACTGGTCTGTGCATCAGGGCCTGGAATCACAAGAGGGTCCCTTGTCTCCAGCAATATGCAAAATCGAGTCGCACAATTATGGCTCTGAACCGTGTGTTTCTTTACATATGCTATTCAAATGGCTTTTATAACTACTTCTGCTTTAATCGAGGGTACAAGAAACCAATAGAATTGTCATCTGAATAGCTTTTCCAGTTACTCAGGCGGAGGGATGTCGCGTTTGTCTGATCACCATCTTGAACAGCGAGCTTCAGTTTAACAGAGTCATATACTACATTGATTCGTAACCTCACTATACAACTGGAACTCATCCAAAACTCGTACTATGCTACATCCAAAATCTGCTCGCCAGGCATTATTCCTTGTTAAAGTCGACAACCGCCCTTCCAGCAATTTCTCCACGCTTCAGCTTTTGCACCGCTTCGTTGAATTGACTCAAGGGATATACTGTGTAGATGGGCTTCAGGAGGCCGCGTCTGGCAAAGTCGAGCGTCTTGTCGACATCGGCCATGCTACTCACAAGCGTGCCTGATATGGTTTGCTTTCTGAAACACATCTGGTTGGGGTCAACATCTACGTGCTGAGTGCCAGCTGGCGGCAGTCCGATACACATGACCTTGCCGCCAACACGAGAACCGAGATATGTCAATGAAGAAGGATAGGTTTGGACAGCTGTGACGAAGACGCCGTGTGCGCCAATGCCGTCGCATACTCGTACTACTTCCTCGGCCACATTTTCTACTTTCTTGAAATCGATAAAATGCTCGGCGCCTCCAGTCTCTAGGCAGAGCTTCTCCTTCTCTTCTCCGGTATCAATAGCGACGGCTCGGAGACCCATGGCCTTGGCTAGTTGCACACCCTGTAACCCCACGCCTCCACCAGCACCCGGGAACACTGCCCAGTCTCCTGGCCGTAGCTGTGACTCTTTGATCGATGTGTATATTGTCGAGGCAGAACACATGATGGGCCCTGCAATGTAATCGTCTACTCCGTCTGGAATCAGGGTCGTGTATCGCTCGGGAGAGACAATGTACTGTTTGTATGAACCATCGACCATCAAACCAGTGAGGACAGCTTTTGCGCAGTAGCACTCGTTGCCGTTGCGACAGAGATCACATGCACCACAAGTATCGTGGATCGGCTGTATCATGTTAGATCCTACGGCTGCGCATATGAATCTGGCTGCTCCGCCATGAGTTTGCTCACCTTGTAGCCAGCTCGCATGCCAGGCTTCAAATTCTTGACCTGGTCGCCAACTTTCACGATCACGCCCGAGCCTTCATGTCCAGCGCATTTGGTACCGAGATCAGACATCTTTGGCACATCCCAGTCATTGCACATGAAATGAAGATCTGAGTGGCAGATACCAGTCGCATTGAGCTTGATCAGGACATCGGTAGGTCCTGTTAGACAAAGTCAGCGTCGTTCTGAATCAAGCTACACTGCTGCCAACCTACGTACCAATCTCTGGGACAGGAACATCCTGCACTTCTACATGGAAATCAGGACCTTCGTTGACTACGACGCCTGCCTTGCATGTTTTGGGTATCTCAAAAGCCTGGAATTTTTCTTCTGCCATTTTGAGTGGATTTAGGATGATGGGAGAAGCTACTTAGACCGACAGCACTTATACTCAAACCAGAAGACGAGCGATATGATCGGTAAAGTATAAGCAGACTGTTGTGTACGGTGGTATACAATCCCCTCGGTACACTTTTGCCCTACCCCTCTTCACGAAACGCAACCCATAGCTTCTCCAACACGCTGCGATCTGCCGGACCAATGGAGCCGGACCTATTCATCGCCCGGTCAGAAACGGTAAACTCCTGGAACATAAGAAGTCTAGCGTGGTCTTGGAACCATTCCTGTTTTCTGATGAGGTGGTGTACTAGTACTTTTAAGACCAGTAAGCCAGAGGGACATCAGTCACCACCTGAGTCCTGAACGTAGGGCTTGACGAGTAGCTTTCAAGAAGACTATTCCATCTCTTTTGAACCCACTCCTAAAACGAGTGAACAGCATTTCCGTAAGCCCCTGGTTTTCAAGAAGAGTGGGTGGCGATGGCTCCTGGAGACGTGTGTGGATAAGCCGCCTAGCTTCCCCGACGAGGGCCCCTGGCATGACACAATGCGGGGTGATGGATGCGAATGTGGGGTTACAACAGCGGTCGCAGCAGACGTGAGGATGTAAGCTGGCAGAGCCTAACCGGCAGTGGTGCCGTCATACTAAAGGCAATTCTATATATCTCGTGTATATAGCCCAGAAGATAGATCTGCTACCAACTAGGATGAGGCTTTCTCTTGTTGTCGTCACCTTTGGACTGGAGGGGCACCGTGTGATATGCCAAGGTCATGAAACAGAGGGTCTCTACATGTCGCACTGGAAGAAGGTTGGGAACGGGTTTCGAGAGTCCGCACACGGGTTCTCAGTCTTTGGCTAGATGTAAGATGCACTGAGGCTCCGATGTTCGCACATGTGTACTACGACCACCAGGCCTGGGTGGTGGCATCTCTGCAGATAGCGTCGAAGCATCTAGCATCCTCAAGCGTGCTTGGACACACGTATACAGCCGTGGGGCTTTGCGTAATATGGAAACGTCTAGGACAGCAGATCATGGGGAGAAGATGCTTACTCAAAGCGGGCGTCTGGCCAGTCCAACAAGCCGCCACTTTCCGGCGCGGATTCTCGTTGCCTCGGTGCCAATCGCGCGCACGTGACTTCGCGTCGGCGAATCAGAGACGTCGAGTTTCACAATTGTCGACGATGCCCATGCGCCGGTTCCGAAAGCGGGGTCATCGATTCGACACGCCACCCACCTGACACCCCCAGGCCATGGATGATCATGGAAGGAATAGCGACGTGCCAAATTGCAAGACAATTTCAGTTTTCGAGCATCAAATGAAGCCCAAAAAGAAGGGAGAGAGAGACTCACAGTCGAACTCGTAAAGCAGGGCAATCGGCGATGCATTGATTGGCCGCTTCGACAAACCTCAATGAATTGGTATAGTGGGGTGACTGGCCCGTAATGCTAGGCAAAATGGAGCTAACATACGCGGACCCACCAGGACTGCGGGAGGGGAGGTGCTGGTCTGGTGCTGTTGGCCAGAATCAGATGCTTATGAATGCCCCGCTACTTATATACCCAGGTACTCTCCAGCAACAGCTTCGCCAGCTTGTGCTTCAATCACACACCCTCATAGCACACCCGACTTAATCATTCATCATGTCCAAAGGCGAGTGTCCCGTCAAGGTCGCCAACGTCGCCGGTGGCGGTACAAGGAACGCAGACTGGTGGCCAAACGAGCTCAGGACAAACATCCTGCGCCAGCACGACCCCAGACAGAACCCTCTCGGCCCCGACTTCGACTACGCTGAGGAGTTCAAGAAGCTCGACTACGATGCACTTAAGAAGGACCTCACGGCCCTGATGACCGACTCCCAGGACTGGTGGCCTGCCGACTTTGGTCACTATGGCGGTCTTTTGTACGTTTGCCCCTCACCTCCTCAGCCATTGTCTTTGTCTCTAACAAGTCCACCAGCATCCGTCTAGCTTGGCATTGCGCTGGTACATACCGTGTCACCGACGGCCGCGGTGGCGGTGGTGACGGACAGCAGCGCTTTGCCCCTCTCAATGCCTGGCCCGACAACGTCTCCCTCGACAAGGCTCGCCGCCTTCTCTGGCCCATCAAGCAAAAGTACGGCAACAAGATCTCCTGGGCAGATCTCATGCTTCTCGTCGGAAACGTTGCCCTCGAGTCCATGGGCTGCCCAACCTTTGGTTTCGCTGGTGGACGCGCCGACACCTTCCAGTCGGACGAGTCTGTCTACTGGGGTGGCGAGACTGAGTGGCTAGGTAGCGATGTCCGTTATGCAGATGGCGCAAAGGGCGTCAAGGGCCAGGGCATCATCGACGGCGAACAGCACAAGACCGAATCAACCCAACCCCACACATCGAGGAACCTCGAGCAGCCATTGGCCGCTTCGCACATGGGTCTCATCTACGTGAACCCAGAGGGTGAGTTTCTTCTTCGACTTGGTAAAATCTGATCACGACTGACTTTTTCAGGTCCCGAGGGTGTTCCCGATCCCGTTGCCGCTGCCCATGACATCCGCACAACTTTTGGCCGTATGGCTATGAACGACGCGGAGACTGCTGCCCTCATCATTGGTGGTCACTCGTTCGGAAAGACACACGGTGCTGCTCCCGCCGAGAACACCGGCCCAGACCCCAACTCAGAAGATCTCGCTACCCAGGGACTGGGTTGGATGAACAAGCACGGCCGTGGCAACGGCCCAGACACCATCACCAGTGGTCTCGAGGTCACTTGGACCGGCACGCCCACCAAGTGGAGCAACAAGTACCTCGAGTACCTCTACAAGTTTGAGTGGGAGCTGGAGAAGAGCCCTGCTGGTGCCCACCAATGGGTTGCTAAGACCGACGAGAAGATTATTCCTGACGCCTACGACCCCAACGTCAAGCACAAGCCCAGGATGCTGACCACCGACTTGTCGATGCGCATGGACCCTGCCTATGAGAAGATCACTCGTCGCTGGCTGGAACACCCCGAGGAGCTTCACGATACTTTCGTCCGTGCCTGGTTCAAGCTCCTCCACCGTGACATGGGCCCCCGCTCCAGGTGGCTCGGCCCAGAGGTCCCCAAGGAGATTCTTCTCTGGGAGGACCCTGTTCCCCAGCCCGAGGGTGAGATCATTGGCGATGCTGAGATCCAGACCTTGAAGAAGCACGTCCTCGAGGCCGGCATCGAGCCCGCTAAGCTCATCCGCACTGCCTGGGCTTCGGCAGCTTCTTTCCGAGGTAGCGACAAGCGTGGTGGTGCCAATGGTGCTCGCATCCGCCTTGCTCCTCAGAAGGACTGGGAGGTCAACAACCCCAAGGAGTTGGCCGAGGTTCTCAAGGCTCTTGAGGGCATTCAGTCCAAGTTCAACAGCGGCAGCAGCAAGAAGGTTTCTCTGGCTGACTTGATCGTCCTCGCCGGTACCGCTGCTGTTGAGAAGGCTGCTGGTGTGCCTGTGCCATTCGCCCCAGGCCGCACCGACGCCACCCAGGAGCAGACCGATGTTAAGTCTTTCGATCACCTCGAGCCCGTCACCGATGGTTTCCGTAACTACGGAAAGGGCACTCAACGCGTCCGAACTGAGCAGCTCGATGTTGACAAGGCACACCTTCTCCGCCTCACCGCACCCGAGATGGTTGTCCTCACCGGTGGCCTGCGTGCCCTGAACGCCAACTGGGACGGCTCTTCCCACGGAGTTTTTACCAACCGCCCTGGTCAGCTTACCAACGACTTCTTTGTGAACCTCCTTGACAACAACCTCGAGTGGAAGGCAACCGATGCCAGCAAGGAGCTGTACGAGGGTGTTGACCGCAAGTCTGGTCAAAAGAAGTGGACTGGTACCCGTCACGACCTCGTCTTTGGTCACCACCCTGAGCTCCGTGCTATTGCCGAGACATACTCGATTCCCGACAACAAGAACAAGTTTGTGAAGGACTTTGTGGCTGGCTGGGAGAAGATTATGAACAACGACCGCTTTGATATCAAGAACAAGTCGGTGAGTACATCATCGGGCGGGGCAAGCAGGCCTCGTCTGTAAGCAAGACAGAAAGAGAAAAAACACGGCAGTGAAGAAACCAAAACGAAAAGCTTACGTGTGTAACGCTTTTTTCCTTTTTCCCAAGCATATTCTCTCACCTCTTCTTCATTGTGGATACTACCAGCAAAAATCATCGGGCACACTTTGGTTTTTTAAGTTGTCCACTCACTGACTATGACTCCATAGACTTGAATCTTTCCGGCAAAAACCTTCCACCAAGAAAAAAAATCATGGGGATAACGGGAGATTCTACGATACCTAGATAGCGTTTTTACCTGTAGGAGATAGGGCAGATAGCAGGTTTATAGGCTAAATGGAATGAGATTATGATCACATAATTATCAAAAGATTTTTGCATGACGAAGTTGTCGGGTAGTCGTAGACTTACGAGTGTGTCATTAATGATGTGTACCTGAAGGAGGTTGTCCCGCATCCCAAACAAGATTGTGATGAAAAGTATGAAAAAAAAACAGAGGCCAGTTGGAGAGGAGACCAAGGCAAAACACACAAGGACAACAAAATACGTAACAAGAGGAGAGTGTGAGATAGCAAGAGAGACGAGGTAGAGAAAACCATGCCATGCGTGCCAAACTACCCTAGTTGTGCCAAGACGCTCGAAACTCCTCGTTACCAAGACGCGACTCGTATCAGCACAGGATTGTTTCTTGCCGTGTTATCATACAATATCGTCTAATTGGGTACCGCGTTTGTGTCATCATTATCATCGGAAACTAACAGCCCAAAAAAGAAGAAGATTGGAGGGGAAAAAAAGGAAAGAGGGAGAAAATGCATTACGGTTTAGCGGCGCGAAAGTAGTAAGCTGCGAGGACCCCGCCGAGGACGAGAGCAGATGCACTACATGGAGAGTTAGCAAGTTTCATTGTCATCTGAGGTGGGGAGTGTGAGGAGCTTGGGATTGGCGGAACGAGTACCGTTACAAGCAGAATATTCAAGCTTTCTTGGAAAAGAACAAGAAAAGATCGGAAACAAAAATAAAAGAGACCGTGGCTTACCTGGCTCGTTTCCGATCGCCAAACGCAGCGCTAAACAAGTGTTTGAGCGAAATGGCATCATGTTTCTCTGCCTGTCGCTGGCTAAGAGCCGATGAGGGTGCCCCATTGGCAACATCGTTATTGGGAGCTATGGCTTCCTTGGCATTGGTATCTGGCACGTCTGGCGCCTGCGAAGATTCTTCGGCAGGACCTCTGCGCTGTCGAAGCTCTGAGTCTTCTGGTGGAGCTGCTCCAGTTGCAGCTTTGAGGTCCGATGTGGTGGAATCTGTTACGTTCTCGCTAGGCATGGAGACGGCCTCGCGCAAGATGCCAAGGGGATTTGACGCATCGCCGGCACCATCATTCCTATTGATGCTTTGTGCTTTGTTACCAGAATTCTTTTCCTCATCCTCTGAGCTTTCGTGTGTATCCTGCATAATGTCTCCCAGCTGCTTGCTTGCGTTGATG
Organism: Curvularia hawaiiensis; assembly: GCA_026262405.1. Lineage (NCBI taxonomy): Eukaryota > Fungi > Ascomycota > Dothideomycetes > Pleosporales > Pleosporaceae > Curvularia > Curvularia hawaiiensis. The sequence goes on along the minus strand of JAODYC010000015.1, from coordinate 274,804 downwards.
ACGGGCGTGGCGTGCGGGTCGCGCGAGAATCCAGTTGGCCGATTAGACAGATGGAGAGATTTCTTCCTACCCAAGTAGACCGGCGAAGGCAAACTATCGAGGTCATGATTGTCTTCTTCCTCATCACTGTCTTCGGCTTCGGGAACGGATGCCAAGGACGTGTAAGACTTGACGGGAACGAGATCGACTGAAGAACAGGCTTGCGAGAAGACAGACGGCTGTGGTGAGCAAGGGTGGTGCCCGTGTGTGACTTCATCTTCCGGAAGCTCAGCCCCAATGGAGGCTACGCGCTGGAAAATTTGGTCACGGTTGGTGGGAAAGCGCTCTAATGACGGGTCGTTTAGGTCGTCATCTTCAGCGTCCGATGGCGGCAATCTATGAGGGAGGCTACTGTTTTTCTGCGACTTGAAGAGATCATATCGCCCAGGTCGACCAAAGAAGGTTCGTGCACCATCGGTTTCGTGGCCAAAATCAGGATGTTTTTCTGGGGATGGTGCATAGTCCTTCGAAGCATGGGAGCTGATGTTGTCAGCAATTTGCGATTCACGTTCGTGAGGGAGGAGAGGTGCGTCGCCACCATCTGCCTCAGGGTGATTGTCAAGTTCCTCGTCATCATCAAAAGGCTTGTAATGCTGTGGCTCTCCCCCACCCCAATGCCCGGTCTTGGCTGCCATCATGCTTCCATTGAAAGCCGAGGATCGACCCTCATGCGCCAGTAATGGAAACCGGTCCAACTCGTCTCCTCCATCAGAGTCGGTCGTAACAGCAGCATCGTCTGGCAGAGAGGACTCGTGAGGGAACAGCGGGGTTTCGTCAGTATCATGGTTTTCAGATGCTGCTTCGTGGCCAAAGAGCGGTTCATTGGCAAGCTCATTGTTCTCAGGTCTCAAGGCAGTCTCGTGGCTAAGTAAAGGCATCAGGTTCAGCTCGTCACCTCCCTCGCCTTCTTCCACTTCAGACGGCGTATCCATGCCATCTCCCGAACTAGTGTGGTCCGCCGAAGAGAATGTCGAGTCTTCATCGATGGTACCCATGGAAGACGGTGCCGGGGTCTGATCGTCTTGGAAAGATTCATGACGAAACAAGGGTGCTGCTTGCTCGTCGTCTGTGCCCGGTTCAACGTGGTGCTCAGGCACGACGTTGATTTGATCGGGCGATGCGCCGGCAGCTTCCGCGATATTTTGTGCATCAGGGGCCTCGCTAGCGTCTTGCTCATGCGTAGGGCTACTTTCCGCCTTGTCTACTACGACAAGAGGAACACTGGCTGGTTTCAGCATATCAGGCTCGGTGGCTGAGTCGAACTTTGTTTCTGCAGCGTCGTGTCCTGCGCCGACTGAGGCTGTGGAATACGAGTCTTGGTCCATGGTGCTGTCCTTGCGATTGTCAAACCGTTTCGAGGCCGGCTCGTGGGAAGGTGCTATAGGAGCCGTGGCTGGTTGCGAGGCTGGCGCATCTGGTGTTGAACTCTCGAGTGTTTCAGAGCTAGCAGGCTCGACATGGATGACGTTATTCCGAATGCCTTGGTCGTCGGTAGCTGTGGTGCGTCAGCGAGGAGTTTTGAGCAAGCATGTTAGCAGCCGTACCTGTCTCCTTGGACTCGTCTAAGATCCAATTGTCTTGGCCCAGGCGCACCTTGTACTGGTAGCTCCCCTCGTGAACATTGGCAAAGGTCTTTGTGAAGACGAGGTCGCCAGAGGGGGTCTTGTCATGGGCTATGTCCATCTCAAGCGGGGTCCATCCGCTAAGAGACGAGGTGACATAGACGGGAGGCTGCACGCCCGGCTGAGAGAAGGTAATGGTCGCGTGAGTAGCCATGGCTGCCTCGGACAGTATACTCGGGGAGGAATCTGGGGGAGGTCTTGTGGCAGACCAGGCGCGGCCTCAGAAAGGAGAGGGTAGGGTCTGTTGGGAAAGGAATATAGTCAGTCGGTTGGAACGGACGGATTGGGCACGTCCATGCAGTGGCGCATGAGGGGCATAGGTTGCAGTGCAGTGCAGCGCAGTGCAGAGCGGGGGAAAGGCAAGGTGAGCTTACCACCAGATAGGCAGAGGCCGGGGCAGTTCTTGCCTTGGGAACGGCAGCACCTGCCTTGTCCTGTATGGAGGGGAGGAAGGAGCTACGGTGGTGAGGTGCAGGCAGAGAAGGAGCGACCGAGCTATCGGATGAGGTGCAGATAGAAGCCTCGGAGCGTGCCGGTGGGTGGGTGGATGCCGATGAGAGGCTGCAGCGGGTGCTCGACGTGATGGCAGCTTGTTGGGCTTCTTGTGCAACGCCACAGGCCGGGAGGAGCGACGTCTGCACGCCGCGCCCCAGAGTCCATGGCTTTTGCGCGTTTCTTGATGCTTCCAAGGTGACGTGAGTACAACGTGTGGCAGCCCAGCGCTAAAGCCCCGCCGCCCGCCGCCTCGTCAGCCACGCGAAGCCTGATCAGGCCTCCCCCGCACCGGTTAGCCGCACCCTTCCCTCCCAACACGTTCGCGACGCACGAGACTGCCTATCTAATCTCGTCGCATCTCATCTCATCTCATCCCATCCCATCTCTTCGCGCCAGACGACATGCCCTCCACAAGTCCCTTGGCTGCCTGCGCACAGTGCCCGAGTCGGCGCCTCATCTCGAGTATCCGCAGTGTTCGCCAGCAGCACACGCACACGCACCCACACTTATGACTTGTCCCGCCCCTTGGCCAGCTTCACTCGTATCCCAGCCCTTTTATGCCACGCATTGGTTGTGACGGCTTCTCCCACGGATCGCGATACAACAACGGCAGATGATAGCGTAATCCATCGACTAACATCGCAATCCCGTCCTGGGACGGCATGCACGTGTGGCCGGAGCCTGGAAGGTCACAATTTCCGTCGTAGTTCCGTTGGTCTTGAGACGTCCAACGCCGGGTTATGCACTCCATGTCTATGTAGTATACTGCCGGGATGATCCGTCGTATTCTCGGCCAAAACCTCGGTCCCCATCCATGCCACCACCACCAAACACTCCCTCCATCCATTGCCTCTGGAGCTGTCCGCACCTCAGGCCATGGGTTCGCGTGAAGCTCCTGCAGGCTGTCCAGGTCCACGCTGTTGGGATCCGGCATCGAGAAATGGTTTCAAAAGACGCGTTGCGGCAGGCTCTGTCACACCATGGCACCTGTCCACATTCAATTTCAACTGCTCAGCACGGGCCCCGTGCCTCTCTGCCGCGCTAGTTGGCATGCTTCTGGAAGTTCATCTTGCGTTTCAAGTAACGCCGCAGCACTCATGCGGCGGAAACTTTTGCAACGCGCTGATCGACATGCTGCACTGTTAGTGTCGCCATCTCGTTCCTCGACTCACATCTGTATTAGATCTGGCATAGATCCATCTGGCCCGACCTCCCTCCGTCGAATCCTCTCTTGCCTTTCCCTTACATACCTCCTGTCGCTCGCTTGAATCCTTGCGCCCTTGCATGCTTTGTCACCACTGCCCCATGTCCCAACTTCTCACACTGTCTCTCTCGCTCACCTACCGTACATGCAATGGGCCATATCGTCTTTGCGGCGGGGCGTGACCAAGGCCCGCTCCTGAGTCGGGTCAGTCTCGCCATGTACACCGTGGCTGTGACCTTTGTCGCTCTCCGGTACGTCGCCTGCTCCTGTCTATCCTATGGTATACTGATCCTCTATAGCTGCTTCACACGTGCATACATCGTCAAGAGATTTGGCTTGGATGATTTCTTCATTGCCATTGCGACCACGCTTGGAGCTGCCCAGACCGTGACCATTATACTGCAAGTCGAGCATGGCCAAGGCCGACATACAGATGACCTGCACCTGGAGCAGTTCAACCACATGCTCATGGTACGCCTAACGTTACCCCACTCCCCGGACTGCCACTGACTGCCAACCAGTATCAATGGATCAATATGTTAATATACTTTGTCGCAAACTGGTATGCTTCTCGTACATGCTCTAGACTGCAGTTTCTGACTTTGGGTAAAGGGCGGTGAAGATGAGTATCCTTGCGCTGTATTACAGGATAGGATACGGTAGGAAAGGTCTGCCATGGATTGTTCAGGCACCTGCCGTGTGGACAGTAGCAGGCTTCATGACCGCATTTGGCCTGTCCTCGTTCATGGTAAGTTTTGGCAGCTCGATGCTTCACCTCGTATATCACTATGTCGTCATCACGAGCTAATAACACTGTTCCAGGCCCAGCTCTTTCTCTGCGTACCTGTTTCGCGCATCTGGGACATTGTGCACGTCAACGATGGAGGATGTATCGATGTGTCCGAGTTCATGATCATTTCAGCTGCGATAAATGTCACCACCGACATCGTCCTGCTCCTGTTTCCACTACCCTTGTTGCGGTTGTTCAAATTCAATCGCAGACAACGCAGTAAGTCAGCCATTTCTAGCATCGCACCCACACTAGCTAACGGTGTTTGTAGCGGCTCTGGCAGTCGTCCTCTCAGTTGGCCTCATACCGGTTATAGCCAGCACTATGCGGCTTTGCGAAATCATCATGGCAGGCAGGCCTGTCAAACCGGGACGCGCCTGGCAAGAGAATGATTTTAGTTGGTACGTACGACGCCATCCGTGCAATATTCATATAGCTGACGCTGCTTCAGGGGCTGGGCCTGGGTTCCAGTGTGGTCGCAAATTGAAGTCGACGTCAGCATCCTCGCTGCCTCTCTTCCCTGTCTCTCGCCTCTATTTAAACACGTCTTTGGGAATCCTGGTCGATCCGAAACACCATCGCAAATCCCCACTCTACCCGGATATCGTGAGAGCTGGGGCGAAGGAAATCTGGTGAGCATAGACGATGGCGATGACATGGAGAAACGAGGCAAGAGTTTCGATTTCGACGACGAGAAGCGATTGACGGTGCGGGAGAAGGACATGGGTCAGGGAATGGGCATCCATCTAAGTATGATTGTAGGCAAGGGCATGGACATGGGCATGGTGGATGTTAGTGCCCATCGTTTCGACGATGACTTGTCCGCCGTACTAGAAGAAGAGGAAGTCATGAGTCGGTCGAGCGTCGGCTTGACCAATACAATCGGCAGGCCGGTCCACATTGAAGACCCCAGAATAATGGAGTATAGAAAATTATGACATTAATGATACTTGACAGAAGTCCCTGTTGATTCAGTACAGAATGCGTTAGAACTGGGCATAGAACATCTTGGAGTAGACTATCATTACTAGTTAATGTATAAATAGTTAGCTGTTATTGTACAGGCGATAATATTACAGGGATTGTGTTAGCAAAGTCGCTTGAGCATGTCGTTTACCATCTTCCGAAGCTATTGAACGCAGAACTGAATTGGTTTGCTGGGATCACGTCAGTCAGTACCCCAAGAATACCAAAAAGACGTCGATGAAAAAAAAAGATGGGATTCGAAGTAAAATAAAACCTACCAAACTGACTCGTCCCAAAGCACTCACTCGCCTCGGCCTTTTCCATCGCTTTGGGCAGCCATTCTCTAATCTTCTCCTCACGATTATGATGACTCGGATGCGTACTCAGTATCTGCGGGGGGCCCTGACCCCCGATCTTTTCCATCCTCGCCCAAAAGTCCATTGCAGCCTGGGGCTTATAGCACCCCTGCGCCATCATCATAAGCCCAATGTAATCCGCTTCTGCCTCGTGCTTGCGGCTCGCGGGCATAGAAAGGAAAAGGTCGATAAGCAATTTACCTGAATAGAGCGAGATATCGAACAGTGAAAGGGCGACAACACCAAGGAGGACAAGGGGAGCTTGCGACATGCGCTCACTTTTCTACACGTTAGCGATCTGACCGGAAGATGGAAGGGAAAACGAACGCAGTATGTCTCGCAACCACATGCGCAATTTCGTGCCCCAGCACCGCCGCAATCCCGTCTTCATCCCTACAAAGCGGCAATATCCCCGTGAAAACAAACACTTTGCCCCCAGGCGCTACAAAAGCATTTTGCTCCGGACTCTCAATAACACTGACTTCCCAGTTCAAATCTCTCAGTCCCTCGCCTTCTGCATACGGCAGCAACCGCGCCAACACCTTCTTCACGGTCCTTACGCGCGGATCGTAGTCGGGCAGAATGCGACCAGCATATTGCTGGCGGACTTGCTCCACAGTACTTGCGCCGAGCGCTTCTTCCATCGACGAGGGGATGATGTTGAAGCGTCGGCGCCCAGACACTGGGACTTCTTCTAGATTGTACAGGTAGATGCCTCCGGCGCCGGCGCTGACGAGTCCGATGTCCCGGTAGAAGGTTGGGCGCGCCGCCCAGCGGTAGAGGAGCCCTACGAGGCCGCCGGAAGGCTGCGAGAAGCGCTTGTATTGCGGTCCGCGTCCGAAGGGGAGTTGTTGGTAGAAGCGATGTTGGGAGAAGAAGCGGGGAGGTGGGATGGATGCGCGGAGGGGCGCGCGTGGAACGGCGAGGGGCGGTCGTATTCGATACATGGTTTTGCGCGCTTGTGTAGGTTTTCCTTTGCGAACGGTAGAGAGGTGAATAAATGGTAGTGCGGTTGACAGTTTACACTTAGCATATGAAGATATGACGTGCATGTGCTAACGTGCGCCCGCGGAGTGGGACACACACCACCTAACCAATGGTAAGCTGAGAGCTAGCATAGCTCCATGGCACATACATGGCAAAGCACGAAATGCGCTTACTCAACAATGTGGGTCTCACGACCATCGGATGCCGGGTGTAGTCAACTTTCCGTGCCGTAGTCAAGACGGATGGATTGCTTGATAATAGCAACTGAAAATAGTTATAAAACAGTTATGACGGGAAAACATGCAAGTATGTAAGTCTCTAGGTGCACAAAAGAATCACTTGGTTATTTTTCTTTAATTTATTTTCGGCCACTATCTTCAACCTTCACTATCGCATACTTAAGCATGACTGCTTGCGAAACAAGGCAGATTCAACTACATGGCGACGTCGAAATCAACGCCGTCATTTGCAAGCCAGCCAGCTCTGAATGTGATCCAGATAGATCAACAGTTGTATTCCTTCATTTCTGGGGTGGTTCTGCTCGCACCTGGTCCCTAGTCACTCCTCACGTCGCCGCAAAACACCCGACTGTCGCTTTAGACCTTCGGGGCTGGGGTGATTCGACTGGCCTTAACAATGCAGGAGCTTATTCGATTGCTGACATGGCCGAGGACGTCGAAGCAACTATCAGAATACTGGGTCTCAGGAACATCCTACTCGTCGGTTTATCGATGGGCGCCAAGGTTGCCCAACTCGTCGCTTCACGATCCTGCTCAAGCAAGGGAAACCATGCCCAAGGATTCTCGCTCCTTGGCTTGCTGCTGCTCAGTCCCGCACCTCCAACATCACTGCGTCTACCGCCTTCGATGCGTGAACAGCAGATCCATGCGTATGACGGTCTAGAATCTGCGGCTTTTGTGGCCAAGAACGTTTTGACGACATCGTTTCAAGACAGAAATCTACCAGAGTTTGTAGTAGAAGACATGATCAGAGGGAACAGATGGGCTCGTGAAGCTTGGCCAATGTATGCGATGGAGGAGGACGTATCTGATCAGGTCGTCCGTATCACGGTGCCTGTTACGGTTGTGGGTGCTGGGAAGGATCCTATAGAGCCACTTGAGAGGATCAAGAAGGAAGTTTGCGATCGCATTGTTGGATCAGAGCTGCATCTTCTTCCCAACTCAGGACATCTCTCACCTTTGGATGCTCCAGAGGAAGTGGCAGCCCTAATTTTAAGTAGTATGAGCAGACTAAGCTGAGAAATGATAAATCTCTCTTGTATACAGACCCATTAGCAATCGAGCTGAATCGAGCTGATCAAGTTTAGCTGGGGTCATTTTTAGCCCAAGTCAAGCTAAGCTAGGGATCAGTTGTTCGGTGGCTTTTTTCTTCGTTGCAACGGCTGCTTTACCAGTTTGGGAATTTATTTCCAGTCCTCCGAAAGTTTATCGCGCCACGTTTCTGGCCCGGTCAATTCCACTGCTGTGGTCTGGGTATACCGTTGTTTGCATGTCATGCTTATACATGGGTTGGGCGGCTTCGCAGGGCAAGGTTGCATGTCGTGGTCGATGTTCTCATAGTCGCCCCTAAATCCATCTGCGGTCTGGTACAACAAAACTATGAGACGCAAAGTGCAAACATGTTACTCGAGATTCCAGTGGTCAGCCTCGTGAATCTAGCACCTCTTATATAACCACCGTAGAAAATCTATCATCAAACTAGTTCGAAGCTAGAACTACTGAAATTGAAGTCACTCGAAGCATCTCACAGGATCCGCTTGTAAACCAGCACAGTTTTCAGGTAATCAATTCAGTCCATTACGTACACACTCTCTAACTACCACTGGTACGAACACCTCCTTCCCCTATTCACCCGTCCTGCCCTCTACTCGTAGCAGTACTCGACGTGGACCTCGAGGACGCACGTATCGTAAGAAATTGGGCGGGGGAAGGGAGCAACGGTTACTGGAGAAGTCGGGTATACAGTTGCCGGCGCAGTGGCAGTGGCAGAGGCAGAGGCAGAGGCAGATGCAGAGGCAGAAGCAGAGCCAGAGGCCGAGGCCGAGACAGAGGCAGAGGGCTGTCCGCCAACGGATGTAGCAGACACGCTAGCGGTAGGAGTGGGCACTGCAGACGAGCTCGAGGCACCGCAAGAGGGGAGAGGCGCAACGTTGTTGATCTTGTTGACGACCCAGGACGAGGCGTCATCAGTGTAGAGCTCGAAGTAGTTGAGGTGGTCGGCCACAACATCGCCTCCGGCGCAGACTGGGTCGCCAGCTGCGCAGTAGGAGCGAAGGACAGGAGCGTAGCGGTTCAGACGGGCGAGGTCAGATGGCGAGCGAGGGTTCTTCTGCATGCTGGCGCCGTCAAGCACGTTGTAAGGCTGGTTGGCGGTGTGCATAACATCACCCCACAGGAGAGCCGCGGCAACTGGTCAAGTCAGTACGGAGCCAGAAAATAACAATTCAGCGTGTATACTTACTAGCTTTGCCAGCAGACGAGGTGCTGTCAAGGCCGTTGGACACAAAGGTACAACCACCAGGCCCGCCCAAGACGTCACCCATGACATGGGCACCCTCAGAGTAGCCATTGACCACAATGTGCGAGCAAGGGCACTTCTGGTTGAAAGCGGTAATCTGAGAGATGCCATTGCGGGCACCCTCAGCCACTTGAGCACAGTAGTCTCCACCAAGCGTGACATCGAACTGAACATCAATGTAGTCGCAGGTCTTGCCCTCGGCCCTCAACTTGCCGCAGGTTGCCTCAACAAAGGGAAAGGTACGTCCATCGTGGTAAGGGGCGTCATTGCCACGCGCCATGAAGATGACTACATCGGCACAGCTTGCGTCCAGCTTGGGAGGAGTGGTTTGAGCCGCGGCGAGGGCAGACAGGGCGCCCAGGGCAAGAGTGTTGCGGATGCTGAAAGACATGATTACGGATTAATATGTATATTAAAAAGAATGTGGTGTTGGCAAATGACCGTGGGGTAGGAGACCAGAAGAAAGAGTGTTACGGTCCTTTTTGAAAAGGTGTACCTGGGGTATCAACAATGGGTAAGGGAAGGGAAGGAAACCAGGCTTTAATAGGATTATCTGCCCTACATCCTACACGGACCAGAGAGATTGCATTTGCCTCCACGACAGCCAACAGCCAAGCTCGCCTCCCCAGGCTTTTTTTTTTGAATCGCGTATACGAGCCCTGGCACTGCTCCATCCCTTACACCCTGCATGAGTTCCCGTTCCACTTTGCTTGCGGATGCAAGCATCCGAGATGTGATCATGTCCCTGGGGGTTGCCTGAAGGGGAAGTCGACAAGTGATAGGATTCTCTTCAAGCCTAGTCCAGCCGCTTGAGGATAGAGCGGCACAGTTGGGTCCACCGGCTATACTGGTATTCGTTTTCAGACCCACATCATGCCAGGGACGAACCCCACTGTTCGCTCGTTCCTGTTCCGTGGAGAAGGTCAAGGTGTTTCAGTGCATGATAGTGGCGGATTATTCACTGCATATAGTCCCGCGTTTCTCGTCTTGGTTGCACATGCTGCACGCCACAGAAATCCGGTGATTTCGGTACAAACAATGGAGGTGGCAGAGCAGATGGATGGTTCGGACGGATTCGGACGCTGTCAGCTGACTGACTGACTCCAAACACGGCATTTGTTACTAGCGCATCTACGCTATTTCTAGCTCATACCTCCATCTCACTTAAGGCGTCCTGTCAGATCGCAAGATCACTCTAACTTTTCATGGTCCTCCCTGATTGCCTGGCCATAATCTCCCGCATTCGGTGTCCGCACGATGGTATGCGTGTGGTACTTGGCTGGCTCCTTGTTTGTCAAGAAAACACCAGAATGGTGATCGAATTCCACCAGGATGACCGGGCTCTGGATGCGAAAATAGAAAGCGTCATCATCGCTGAAGCCGCCGATCCAGCAAAAGTACGTTTCGTCCAGGTGTTGCTTGATCTGCTGCAACTTGAGCTCACGGGCCCTGGAGGGGTAGTAGAGAAGAAACTCATGGCATATGGATAGAATGAGATCTTGTTCGGTGGCATTCAGTGAAGAGACGCAGATCCCTTCGTATGGAACAATGCGATTGTCGCGGAAAGCACCGCAGCGGTGACGCTGATCGTCAGGGCCCCAGGTGTCAGTGATGAGCTCATCGCGTTTGCTCTCATCGTTATTAGAGTTGCCATAGACTTGCTTCATACCCTCGTCTCTCATCTTCTTGAAGATTTGAGCCTTCTGCTGCTGATCCGCGCTCAGGCTCTGCATGAGCTTCAGGCCCAAGTTGCCTTCTCTGTGCAGGATCTCGGTTCCTTTCCATTCGCCTTCATCGATGATGTTAGGTTCGGCACCGGTGAAAGACGGACTTATCACGACCTGAGGCCCTTTGAAGAAGCATGCGATATCAAGGTGGTGACCGTATAAGAGCCAACCCCATGGCGAATTCGCAGATGTAGAGGGCGTCCCAAACAAGAGGAAGTTGTAGGAGTACTTGTTCATGATGTTAGGAAGTTTGACAACCTCGCCTAGAAAATGATTGATGCGCATAGCGGACAGTGCTTTCTGGTAGCCTTCCGGCGACAGGGATGTTTGTATCACGGCAAGTATCGACTGCGCAGTCATCTCCGATACTAAGAAGGTTAGCATGGTGTTGTAGCTCTTACTGAACGGATGTGTTACCTTCCTCGAGCCTCAACCCGAACGGCCTCAAAAGAAACTCTGGGTTACTCCAAGCTCGCCATTCTCTTGCGTTGATCGGATATGATAGCTTCTTTCTCTTCTCGTCATCGAGACCCTTGAGTAGCTCTTCTGCTTTCATGACAGCGCTCTGAACATCCGCACCTTCATCTTGCGTCTGGAAGAGACCTGGTCGTACTTTGCCGTCGTTGGTCACGCCTGTGTACGGCTCCTCCAACAGCTTCTCCCATACCTTTGTCAGGTCGTACAACCACGGCGGTGCACGATTATCTCGCATTGACCGTACATATTCGTAAATGTTTTGTTTGGCAGCAGTCGTGAAGCGCGGACTGCTAAGATCTGGCAAATGGGCCCGAAAGCCAGCCGAGGCTTGATCGAAGGAGCTTCGCCGTTCCGTCATGTTTGCCCAGCACTGAGCTTGCTGTTCACAGGTGATCTGATGTACTGTTGCTTCCGCAACGCTTTTCAGTATTACAGCACAACTGTTGTACTACGGTGCTAAATCTTGCCCCGAAGTCCACGCAATTGATGTGTTGACTACCGGAAGTTGACTAATAGAGTACCCACAGCGGCCGGATGAAGGCTCTTCCCAGTGGTTTGACGATTCGCGCTTCGCACAAGTCTGTTCGCAAAGCAAATCCAGGTACAAACAGAGCGAATAGGTTCGAAACTCCTGCCAACTCATGAAGAAGTCGGTGAACTGACAGTATCGAGGCTGACACGAGAAATCACCCCACACTGGACTTTTAACTTTAGCGCGGGGCATTCGGCCCCTCATGTGTAGCCGCGGTGGGGACTGATGTCGGTTTGCCAGAACCTGTTGTCGTGTTGTGTGTGCAACACATGTACACATCTGCGGGATACTTCATGAATGGCTGCAGATGCTGGTGGACTTGCAGTCTGTCAGCCGAGGAGTAGCTTCGCTGCTGCAAAGCGTATTGAAAGCCAAACCAGACTGACTCGCGTCTGTTACCTACTGTGCAACCTCTAGCCATAGAAGGATCTTGTCTCTTTGCTTCTTGCATAATGGACTGGGCGGTACGATCGTGGAGCCACACATGATCTTTTTGTTTGGCAGTCGGCACCTACAAACATCCCGCCAGGATACAGGCATGTAATTCTGGGAGCAATACAATTAGATGATCACCGGTGTAAACTGCTCTCCGCATATTGTGGATGACCGGGGAGTCAGCTAGCATCTGTAAGGGGCTGTGTGGGATCCAGCTTGCCATTCACGATGCGCACATACAGCTCGGTGTCTCTCCGCAAACGTCAGTGTTTGGTCGTCGACATCGGTGTCGGAGGTGGGGCAAGAGACGAAGAATCACTCCGGGTTGCCCCGCCCACGGTGGGGTGTCTGGCTACTACAACAACCTCCAGATATGCTTACACCTGAAATCAGAGGTATCCCTGGTATACGTTTATCGGCTATCCTCGCCCAATTACCGGCGGTCCAAAACCATCTCTTGCGGGTAAGACATCTTCCGGCGTCCCGGGCATTGCGCGCTGACCGAAACTGTGGGGTATTGTGGGGTGCAACTTCAACCAGGCAGGACAAGATAAGACTGCGTAGAAACCGACTATATTGTAGGATTATCTCTTGCTAATTTGGGCCTCGACTAATCGTTATAACATCACCAGCGATTCTCGACGTTGCTGTCCCCTTGGCACTTTTTCGACTGAAACGTTACTACCGACTATCCATTGTCTGGTCCAGGGTCGCTCTAAAATAGGATATGGCGCAGAATATAAGGATAGCCATTGTCGGCGCAGGTATGCTTCTTTTGCGCGTTATATACGCTTCTCGCCACAGCTTCTAATAGTCTCTCAGGCATGGGCGGCCTCGCTGCAGCACTTGCCCTTGCAAAAGCCGGCCACCAAAACGTCACCATATACGAAAACGCCCCAGGCATGGGCTTCGTAGGTGCAGGAATTCAGCTCGCTCCCAACATGGCTCGCATTCTCGACAGGCTAGGTTGCTGGGGTGTAATCTGTGACGAGGCTGTTCGATGCTCGACCACATCGATCAGGGACGGCGCAACAGACACGGAGCTATCGCGCGTAGATTTGGCCTATGTCAAGGAAAAGTACGGATATCCGCACATGGTTGGCCACCGGGCGAGCCTTGCGAACGGCTTGTATGAGGGCTGCAAGCGGGAGAGCGGTATCCAGTTCAAGCTGGGATCCACCGTGTCTGATGTACGCTTCGGACCCAAGCCGAAGTTTACCGTCACTCCCTCTCTGGGCAACGCAGAACCATATCAAGTTGAATGCGATGTACTGATTGGTGCTGATGGTGTCAAGAGCTCCACTCGTGTAGCTATGCTCAAGGAACTGGGACACACAGGCACAGCACGCGACTCGGGTCAAGCCGCTTACCGTATCATGCTCAATCGCTCGCAAATGGAGCACGATCCCCAGCTCCTGAAGCTGATTGATTCAGACTGTGTAACACGCTGGATTGGCGAGAAGAGGCACATCATCGCATACCCCATCCACAACAAGCAGATTTACAACATCTCCACTGCACAGCCGGACACCAACTTTGCTGGTGCGCCAGATGCACAGTATACGACAAAGGGGAGTAAGAAGGCCATGATGGAAGTGTATGGTGACTTTTGTCCTATGATTCAGCGCATGCTCGACTTAGTGCCAGAGGGTGAGGTGGTCGAATGGAAGCTCAGAGTGCACGATCCGCTAGTAACATGGGTGCATGGCCCAGCCACACTGGTAGGTGATGCATGCCACCCGACTCTTCCACACATGGCACAGGGCGCTGCGCAGGCCATCGAAGACGGCGCTGTCCTCGGTGTCGTCTTATCGCCGCAGCGACTTGGAGACGCTTCACCCGAAACGATTGAGCGCGCACTGCGTATATACGAGAAGCTGAGGAAGCCAAGAGCAGAAGCACTGGTGGATCTGGCAGCAGAGAGTGGACGAGTGTTGCACTTGGGCGCTGGTAAAGCGAAGGAGGAGAGAGACAAGTTATTTCAGGCGGCAAACGGTGGCCAAGGTAAAGTGCCGGACAAATGGGCAGATGCTGATGTGCAGGCTCAGGTATATGGTGTCGATGTTGTCGCCGACGCGAAGGAATTATGTGAAAAGGAAGGATTTGGGCTGAAGTCAAATCTGTGACAATGAATGGGATGTCCAGTTGGATGTTTGGATAATCAATGTATATTTTGAGTAGGGATTTGAATCGTAAAGGTACATACGCGCTGCATCTGGAGTTGTCACAGTTCTTTATTGTTAGCTTTGATTGTAGCATTTCTGACTTTTAAGAGCGGCTGGATTTGTCACGGTAATTAATTATTTGCTGTAGCGATCACTATCCACGGGTACTGCCCATGGAAGCCGTCAGGTGCACTTCCATTGCTCAGCGCTTCTACATACTCTCCGACATGATGCCTCTCATGCTATGTCCCTTCCAATGTGTGAGTATCACCGGCAGCAAACTAACGCCAGCAATCAGTGCAGCAGCTACACCTGCACTGTTCGCAATCCCAACATGCTGAAACATAGCCGGAAACCAAAAGGGCCCCAGGAAGCCCCAGATCTGCCTGATAAAAGTAATAAACACGCCGATGCTACCAGCTTCCTCGGGGTAACAGTCAACCGCATAGGTGATCAGCACGGTAGTGACAATCTGATTCCCAGCGGCAGCAATACCCGCACCTACAATTGGCGTCACGTTCCATCTCAGCTCGGGGGCCTGCTCGATTCGAACCAAGAACACGACGATACCGCAGATGGTTAGCAGAATACCGATGTAAGACAACCAGAGGCGGAACTCTGGTGCGGGACGAAGCGGCGCCATTTTCTTCGCTCGCCAGCGCATCCAAAGGTCACTCGAATGGCCGCCGATCTGCTCGCCAATCACGGTTCCAACAATGATACCAAGAAACTGGAGACCGATTTGCTGGGCGTTCAGGTGGAATTTCTCAACAAAAAGTTGAGGGATTTCGACGGTGGTTAACACCGAAGCGAATAGGAAGACCATGGCGTATGCGCAAGCGGGTATAAAGATACATGGGTACTTAACGAATCGCAGAGGAGAAACGAATTCGTACAGCGTCATAGGTGTGGTGTCGATGCGCCGGAATTTGAGGTACATTTCTTTGTAGGCTGCGAAACCTGACTGCGCGTGTTTGGCGTCGCCGTGCCGCATGAATCGCGTCTCTGGCCCGAAAAGTGTGTAGAGGATCAGTTGAGCGCCGTTGATCATGGCGAGAATCCAATAGATCCAGCGGTAACCGATGTTGTAGGTTACGAAGCCGAAGATGAGAGGTGCCAGCGGTATACCCAGAGTAATCATGACTGTCCACATGCCCATGAACTTTGCACGCTCTTTACGGAAGAAAGTCTCCACTACGACAGCACTGCCAATGGCGTTGGGTGGACAGATGAAGAAGGACTGAAAAGCGCGGCATATTGCCATTGCTGCGTAGGTTTGACTTTTTGCGCAGCCGATGTTGAATACCAGGCTTCCGACTAGCGAGATGATGAAGATGGGACGACGACCGTATCGCGTTGAGAGAGGGCGCCAGAACAACGGTCCACCACCCAGAATAGCAATTTGTAGAGAGGTAAGGTATGATGCTCTTTGAATACTCACACCGAGATCTACAGCAATCTCTTCGTACGCTGGAATAATGGCGGATGCCGGGAAGGCACACATCATGGCGTGAAAAGCTACGAAAAGTACGTTCATAATTTTCTGAAATTGAGTTAGAAAGTGTTGATAGCAAAGGGAAGATAAGAGTAGCTAACCTTCCACTGGGGCCAGTTGTACGGGTCGGCAGTTCCCATAGTAGGAAGAGGGTCAAGATCGATTGTTCCATGGCGCTTCAGGAGATATTGACGATGCTCTTCGGAGAGGTGAGACGCCTCCTCCTTGTCGAGATATGTCCCGTGGGTGGCTGCATGCTCGAGATCCTCGTTATGCGTGGGCTCGTTGGCTACGAGATCCTCTTTGTTCGCTACGTTTATTGGGTTCGCCATGCTCGCCTACCACAAATTGTATGAAGGACGACAAAAGTGAAGGAGGCAAAGAAGATACACGCAAGCTCCAGACGTAGATATGGCCGCGGAGGCTCCATCCTATATCCTCCACTCACTATGTTAGTTTCCCGGGAGATAACTTACGCGGAGACCCCAACTGGAGAACCCAGCGGAGACCCCGGATTTGAGAGCTATTGGTGGGTTGTGAGCCCACGGGGATTTCAAACAAGGATCCTGAGCCATCGTCGTGACGGTCTCGTCGCTAGTCTTCGCTATTACGCTAGTTGGCCCACGGCTGGTCAACTCGGCAGCCGCACATCCGCTGCTTCAGCTCCCCATAGAGGATTGTTGAGGGCGCCAGTAGAAGTTTAGATAGCGAGTGGATGGTGGCGGCGTGTTGCGTAATTACAGAAGAATGGCTGCGCACTCCAAATTAATCGTCCTGCCAATATCGCGAATTGCCTGAACTGCTATCAGATGTCCCTACGCGTGTTGAGTGAGGATGACGCGTAGTGACGCCACCCGTACTCAAGCTTTATGGCAATGCTTAGTTGGCAGACAAGGTTTGTATTTAGGCGAACAGCCGCACTTCTTCTGCCCATGGTATCCTTCGTGTTCTGGGTTAGAGCAATTGGGACCTGATTGGTTCGTGTCTCTAATGGCGTAGCCGCGGAAGAACAAAGAGGCGGGCTGCAAAACAGACGGCAGTTGTTCCCGATGAGATACAGTGGGTCACCGAGGTTGTGACACGATAACAATTTCTATCATCGCTTTCACACAACCAGTAAAACCGGAGAATCAAAACGAGCCCACCTACATTTTCAACACATTAAGAGACAAATGTGACAACTACAGCTACTTTGAAAGTAGTGATCTTGTTGGAATGCCATCCTCCAGTTCACCGGTCATGGCGGAGCAGGTACGAATATGTTGCTATCAGCTAGTACATAGTTCCCGGAAGAAGTCCGGGATCCTTCTGACGATCTGCACAGATGCCCAGGCTTCTAATGTAACAACAGTTTGTGCAAAACCCACATGTCCCCTTTTTTATTCCGCTGCAGCAGTTAAGCGCCCACGCAAATTTCTTCTAGAGACCAACATTGATAGATGCTGGAAATGAGTCACGAAATGCCAAAGAAGCCGTACACTCTGAGGTAGTCCCTGAAGCTGGTACAGGCATAGTGTCATATTATTCAACGTATCTGTTTATGTCCTCCCACAAACTGTCCTCTGGCTCCTTGCTACATGTACAGGTAAGCCGGTATGCAGCATGCTTGTTGATACAGCCAGACCCTGCTCTGAAACTAGTCAAGATCCACTGGCACCTCCATGATATCCCACCAGACATGGCGCTCGGCCCTTTGAATAGAGCTGGAAGCACACCTCATATGTCCTCCTGTATGGAAACCAGGAACATTTCCATACCACTGTAGCCCCAAAGGACCATACGACATGGCGTCGCGCATCTCGGCACAGACTCGGCCGAGGAGCTCTTCGTAAATGAAAGTGCGTACATAGCCTGCTCTTAACACCTCAATGTCAATGCTAGGGGCTTTGGCGATGCCGGCTGCAATGATGATGCGCTTCTTTCTAGGTGGTGCTGGGTCATCCAAAGGAGCAGACTCGGCCCATCGCAAGTTCGGGTTCAGTTTGTAAGGCTTTTTGCAAGGGCTGTGCACATTGTAGTCGAATGTGATTTCTGGTTTCGTATAGTCTAGACTGTGTTGGGTGCGGACAAGGACGTATGCTTTAAGCATGTTGTGAATCAATAGAGTATCGAATGGTTGAGATGATAGCTAATCATGTGTCTGACGTGAGATACTTATGGCAGGTTGAGTGCTTGCTAGATGTTGTCATGGGGAGATTTGTTTGAAAACAACAAGCAAGCAAATTGGCCCTTGGAAACATTCAGTTGTAATTTGATAAGGTTAGTGAAGAATGAAAGTGTTTGATAATGAAGTGCCGACAATGAGGCCTTGATTGCGCCCACATAGTGGCATGTTTAGTTCTGGATTCTTTGTCAGATAAACGTTTGATTCTTGGCAACCATCAAAACGTATGTGTCCTCGGCACTCCAAAAGCATCTCCTTATACGCCGTCTTGTGTTGCGTCTTCGCATGCTTCACATAAGTTTCTGGCACGTGACGTTAGTTTTCTATAGACAGGCTATTGGTCATAGGCGAAACGAATTCAATAAGCTTCAAAGATGTTTTGAAGATGAGAGCAACGAACTTTGCGATAGATAATGCTTGAAACTGTAGTTTATGGCGCGGATGCAGCAATCATAGTGAACGTGCTGGAAAACCGTACTAACCTCCTTACAATACTATCTCTTACAGCCTTTTACAGGCAGATTAGAGCGAAGCATATCGAATTGGTTAGATGTGTATCTTTTCACGAGTGTTCCAATGCAAATGCGCTTCAGCCTTGCGAGGGGCGCATGCATGGAGGCATGCCTTTCCCCACCAGGAGCTGCATGTCTTTCCGCCTAAGCCAAGAACACAACACATAGGCAGCACCCGCCGCTCTCAACACATCAACTCTCCACCTTTCTTTACGAGTTCCCAGCATATTCCCTCATCTTTCACTTGTTCTATACTAGGAAGATCCACGGATAGCAAAGGGGGAGAGCAAGGTAGCACGCACGTGCAATCAGGCTGCTCAGCTCAGCCTCGTGTTTTGTTCTCGTCGACCCACACACCTACACGAACTTATGTGGCTGTTACAGTACAGCGAAAGCGGAGAGATTAGCCTTCATAACTTTGAAGATGGCGACGTACCTCCTTATGCGATACTCTCACATACCTGGGGGGCGGATGAGGAAGAGGTGACCTTTGCGGACCTTCAAACGGGTCATGGAAAGATCAAGCCAGGCTACGAGAAGTTAGTCTTCTGCGGAAGGCAGGCGCGAAACGACGAGCTCCAGTACTTCTGGATTGATACGTGCTGCATCGATACATCCGATAAGGCTGAGCACTCGTGGGCAATACGGTCCATGTTTCGTTGGTATCGCTTTGCAGCCCAGTGCTATGTTTACCTGTCAGATGTCTCCATTGACAGCATGCCTGCTGAGTCCAATTGGGAGCCTGCCTTCAGATCGAGTCGATGGTTTACCCGTGGCTGGACCCTTCAAGAGCTTCTTGCGCCATCTTCGGTCGAATTCTTCTCGCGAGAAGGAGAGAAGCTTGGAGATAAGGTGACAATCGCACCGTTAATCAACAAGATCACTGGCATT
The DNA here is from genome assembly GCA_026262405.1 of Curvularia hawaiiensis. Taxonomy (NCBI): domain Eukaryota; kingdom Fungi; phylum Ascomycota; class Dothideomycetes; order Pleosporales; family Pleosporaceae; genus Curvularia; species Curvularia hawaiiensis. Next base: position 255,409 of record JAODYC010000015.1, on the reverse strand, counting down.
CCGATTCTGGTACTTAATGGGGCTCCAATCGCCCAATTCAGCATAGATAATCGGTGGCGATGGGCGGAGGGCCGAATTACCAAACGTAGTGAGGATCGAGCATACTCTTTGCAGGGCATCTTCGGAGTTGAGTTAGCGCCCGTGTATGGTGAGGGCGAGTCTGGCGCTTTTGATCGCCTCAAGAGAGAAATCTATAAGCTAGAAAAATGCCTAGAAGACATCCGCAGTACAGATCCGCACGACGACAAAAGGCGTATTGAAGATACCAAAGGTGGACTAATCACAGATTCTTACCACTGGGTACTTGAAAATGCCGTATATAAGCAGTGGCATGAGGATCAACACAGTAGGCTTCTGTGGGTGAAGGGTGATCCGGGCAAAGGAAAGACCATGCTCCTGTGTGGCATTATCGACGAACTGCAAAACTCGAGACCGAGATGCGTCCTCGTGTCCTACTTTTTCTGTCAGGCGACTGACTCACGTATCAACAGTGCCACAGCTGTGTTACGAGGCTTACTCTACATGCTCATTGTTCAACAACCGTCGCTGGCAGTTCACGTTCGCAAGAAGCATGATCACGCAGGCGGGAGTTTGTTCAATGACGCTAACGCATGGATCGCCCTGACAGAGATCTTTTCCGATGTCGTACAAGACACGAGCTTGGGCTCATTGTACCTAATTATCGACGCGCTCGATGAATGCATTACCGACCAACCAAAGCTGCTCAAGTTCATTGCCGACCAGTCATCCGTGTCCTCTCGCGTCAAATGGATCGTATCTAGTCGCAACTGGCCTGCTATCGAAGAACAGTTAGCGCATGCAGAGTACAAGACAAGGTTGAGCCTCGAGCTAAACGCCGAGTCAGTCGCGACAGCGGTGGGGGTCTTCATACAGCAGAAGGTCAGACAGCTAGGGCAAGAAAAGCGATATACGCCAGATATTCAAAACAAAGTACTCCAGCACTTAACAACAAACTCAAACGATACCTTTCTCTGGGCTGCACTTGTCTGTCAAGACCTAAAAGCAACACCGAAGTGGAATGTACTCAAGAAGCTAGAGCAATTTCCCCCTGGTCTTGACTCTCTGTATAGGCGGATGCTGCTTCAGATTAGCCAGTCCGATAGCGCTGAGATCTGTCTAAGTGTATTAGCGGTAACTAGCGTCCTCTATCGGCCTGTCACGGTCGCTGAGCTGGTCGTGCTCGCAGAACAGATTGCCGAATTCGACGAGGACTTGGAGTCAGTCCGAGAGATCATCGGTCTCTGTGGATCGTTTCTTACGCTCCGGGCAGATACAGTCTACTTTGTGCATCAGTCAGCCAAGGACTTCCTCTTTGCAAAAGCACTCAACCAGGTCTTTCCAGACGGGACTCGAAATTTGCATCGAGACATTTTTATCAAGTCTCTTACCCTGTTGCACAAGGTACTATGTAGAGATATGTACAATCTCAAAGCACCGGGATATTGCGTAGAAGACGTTATTCCACCTTCTCCAGATCCTCTGGCTTTGTCACGCTATCCATGTGTTTATTGGATCGATCATCTTTGCGACTCGGGACTCGATACCTTGGATCACAATGTCAACAACGTCGAAGAAGCCCGTCGTATAGATACTTTCATGAGACAAAAGTATCTGTACTGGCTAGAGGCGCTCAGTCTGTTTAAAAGCATGCCAAAAGGCGTCGTATCCATGTCAAAGTTATGGCATTTAGTCCAGGTACAACTCACACAACTACGTGCATCTCTAGCCGTCATAATACAACTGCTGACAGAAATAGAAAATAGATGACAACGCTGCAGTAGTTACAATTGTTCGCGATGCGCAACGCTTCATTCTGTATCACAAAGACGCGATCGAAAATTATCCCCTACAAGCATACGCATCTGCTCTATTGTTTAGCCCAACGAACAGCTTAACAAGAATACTGTATCAGCATGAAGCGATAGAAAAAATGACAATCAAGCCTGCTCCAGCCAAGAATTGGAGTGCTTGTCTGCAAACACTCATGGGCAGAAGCGACATCGCCTACTCGGTGGCTTTCTCACACAATTCTGCATGGATAGCGACAGGACACGAGGATTGTACTGTGAAGGTATGGGACGTGATCAGCGGGACATGTCTGCATACGCTTGAAGGCCATGAATCTGAGGTTTATTCAGTTGCTTTTTCTCACGATTCTCGACTAGCATCAGGGTCAGATGATTGCACTGTGAAGGTATGGGATGCGAGCAACGGAACATGCTTACAGACGCTTCTAGGTCATGATGGAGCTATTGAGTCAGTTGCATTTTCACATGATTCCACCCGGATAGCGTCAGCAGGGTCTGATACCATTATCAAGATATGGGACACAAACAGTGGAACATGCCTGCAGACGCTTCTGGGACACCACAGCGATATCATGTCGGTATCTTTCTCACACGACTCCACTCAGATAGCATCAGGGGCCAGTGATGGCACTGCGAAGATCTGGCATGCGAACAGCGGAGCATGTCTGCAAACGCTCGAACACCACAGTGACTGTGTCAGCTCAGTAGCATTCTCGCATGACTCGACCCTGTTAGCATCAGCAACGTATGGAAGCGCCGTGAAAGTATGGGAAGTAAGCAGCGGGAAATGCTTACAGATTCTTGGGGACTCTGACAGGAGTGTCAGGGCAGTAGCATTCTCACATGACTCGACCTGGCTTGCTTCAGGGGCAGCAGATAGTACTATCAACATATGGGACATAAGAAGTGGGGCATGCTTGCAAACACTTGCAGGGCATGTTGGGGCTGTTAGCTCACTTGCCCTCTCCCACGATTCGAGTTTACTAGTATCAGGCTCAGAAGACGGTACTGTAAAGATATGGGACGCAAGCAGCAGACACCCTGTTCAACCGCCTAGAGACTATAGTGCTCACGTCGTTTCAGTAAAATTCTCGCACGACCTGACTTTGCTAGCTTCTCGATCATCTGGCGGATCTATTAGCTTATGGGACGCAAATACCGGGATATGCCTACGTATATTTGAAAAAGAAGAACTGCAAATGCCTGATTCTGAGTACGATCTCATTGGATCAGCAACCATATCTCCTAACTTTTCCTGGTTAGTATTGGCTTCATATCGCGGAGTTATCACGATATGGGATTTGAGCACTAAGACATGCTTGCAAATACTCGAGGGCCAGGAGGGTAATGCTTATCAACCAGTAGCATTTTCATCCGACTCTTCTTTTCTAGCGTTTGTTTCAGATGACGGTACTGGTCCAGACAAAACAACAATTATAATCTGGGACATAAGCAGTCGGACGTTTTCGCATAGTATCGAAACTGACGATGGAAATATCACCTTCTTGGCCTTCTCGCACGACTCGAGCTGGCTAGCCTCAGCCTCGTGGGGCACTATTATTAAGATATGGGATGTGGGCAGTGGGGTTTGCTTGCACATGCTTCATGGCGATACCGAACAATTCCGCTCGATGGCGTTGTCACCAGACTTAGCCTGGCTTGCGACATCAATGACGGACAACACTCTCAGGATATGGAGTACGATCAGTTGGGAATGCCAACATATCATCGATGTCGAAACGCGGTTTACAACCCTATCCTTCAGCCTCACTGGTACTTTGCTTCATACCAACTTGGGCAGTATAATTGTTCCTGATCTCCAGGTTCCAAATACTACAGGCGTCCCCAAGTCCAAACCACGGTACAAGGGTGTTAGTGTGTTGGAGGACGGTAGCTGGATAATGCGTGATGGAATCAAGATAGTATGGGTCCCACTTGAGTATTGGTCAGATAAGTTGGCTGTGAAAGGGTCTCGAATAGGTACAGGGACACCATCAGGAAGAGTCTGGATTTTTCATGTAGATGAGTAACGTCAAACGAATGCAAGAATTTTAAAGCGATTGTGCTTCTATGCTTGTTGAATGATCGATTAGCTGCACAACATGATTCCTCAAACAATATGATGGGGACCATGTGGCGTCTGCAACTCGACCAACTTTTGGAAAAGTAGTAAGCTGTCTAAGCCGATTCGATGGGCACATCTAAAGCCTAATTGTCAAACACAAAAGGCTTACCACGAGAAAACGTTAGGCAGATTTGGATTTTTGATGCGAAAAATCTCATCTTCAAGATGAAACTATATTCAAGACGACTGCCCGAAGCCTTTACACGGTACACCATCAATGCGGTCATAGGCCCAGACCTTGCATGACTTTTAAAAAAAAAAGAGTTTACAGCGGGCCTCAATGACGATAGGGGCCATCTTTCAATAACCATGGTGTTGACGTTGTGGTCACTCCACACAGGAACCGGTTGGGGATATGCACGCTGACATCAGCATCGCGGGACCTCGGCCAGCCATGCGATCGGCACCCTCACCCCACAATCGAATCACCCTCATCTAACCACCGTCAGCACACAGCTAACTCCACCTGGCGTTGGGCCCCGCAACATTGACACACGATTGGGCCTCGGCAGCTGCCGTTTTGCCCAGCCGAAACGCTTTCCAGACGGGTCACGGCCGCCAAGTGAGGTTGTAGGACGTGCAGCTTTGCTCTACATGCGCGGCCGGGAGAGAAGGGGTTCGCGTCCAGCAGCACGGTACGTCAGCGGTGCTTGGACATGAGGACGCGACGCGAGAACGGGTCGGACTGCCCGAAAGGTTCGTTTGTGTCAGGGAGCCCGGTGATGTCAAGTGTTGTGATTCGTGGCATGACATTTGGGTGCGGATGGAGAGACACAGATGCACAGCCCACCCGTGACCTGCATTTCCCCGCACAAGGCTGCTGTATATACAGCCCGCATAGGCCGCGCCTTGGGAAGCCCTGATCCGGAACACATCACGTATTACCACCCATAGATCAAGCATCATTCTACTGAAACCAAACCGCGGCCGATACACCACGTCTTGGCCAAAAGCTTTACCAACTCGCCCACGATCAACAATCGACAAGTTATAAGTCAAGCGACAACTACCGTATTCGACAACATCTTCACCGGACACGGCATTCAATTTCGCCACTACTACTAAAAAAACGCCAACATGTCTTTTCTGCTCCGCACTTCCAGCCTGGTTCGCCAACGGCTCTTCACTACTTCGACACGTGCTCGTAACGCCATCTCGGTACAAGATGCGGCAGCAGCACACATGGCCGCTACCCCTGGTGCCAGTGTCGTCCCCAGACTCGGAAGAGTAGCAAGATGGTCAGTCATGTCTCCCTTCCGTCGATGACCATTACTAACCAGGTTCTCAGGTACCTACCTACCATGGCCATGGTAGCCATTGGTATGATATATCTCCCCAGAGATGCATCATCATCACAGCCTCGCCGGCCACTCACGCTTGGTGATGCTAATGCTAACATAGGTTTTGGTGTTACAAATGCTCTCAACGACGCCAACCGCAGGGTCCACTCTGCACTGGAGCTTACCCAGGAACAAAAGAACCAGATGCTCATGGATGCTTACGGCGAGCGCTCCAGCTTGGAGGATATGGAGAGGGCTATCGCTGGTCTGGAGGCCAAGGCCACCCCTAGGAAAGACCGAAACAAGATGCTCGAAGAAGCATATGGTGATAAGACGAGCATCGAGGATCTCCAGAGGGCTATGGAGATTTACGAGGTGCAGTGAGTGAAGCAGGTGTTGGTGTAGGAAACCAGGGGAGAAGGAACAACCAGCTTCGCAAGGAAGAAGGGACATGTGCTTCAGGGCAAAGAGCCTTGAAGCACAGAACCCCGAATAGGGGAACAGGGAAACCTATGCGCTGCGCGCCATAGAGCCACACCACCAGGCCACGAGCGACGGTCTACACAGTATCCAACCTGTCCCGGCTCGTGTACCTCGAGAAGTAGGCACACACACAGAGAGAGAAAATCATCTCAACATTCAGCATAGCACGCATCGAGCATTTTCATAGCATTTGGCGTTAGAAGACCCATGGATAAATGGGCTACGATCACGTTTTGTCAATATACCAACAATTGAGCACCAGCATCATCAGACGTCCAAATGCCTTTGTTATTTCTACTTTCCATTTGTCACGATAACTCATCAACAGCCAGTCCTCCACGTTCCTTTCTACCCTAGCAACACGTACATTTTCGACTTTCGTATAAAATGAGATCCGAAATTTCCTCCCGGCTTTGCCCGACCGGCCGCGCTCACGGCAACGCAAACGTTGCACATACTACCAAGAAGAGGCCCTCGCTTCTCCACATCCCGGCGCAAAGCGCTGTCGTTATTTTCTTAATTTGTTAGATACGAAGAGGAATGCAGGAAAGCGTTGCTCGTATTGCACCTTCGAAAGAAGAAGGATTAATCCGCGCGAAGCCACGACATGATCAAGCTACACAAAGCCGGTGACAGGTGTCATGTTCATGCGAGATTAAATTCCGCAATTAACGCAGCAATTCTGATTTGGGTCTTGGGTTCTATTTCACTCTTCTTTGTCCGTCTTGACGAAGCTCCAAACCTCCCTCCAAAACCCTCGTTCCAACCTTACGGGCCTGTGTTCTAAAATCTGCCTAATCCTCGCCCGCTCATTACTCCTTGCCATCTCGGCCTCAATCTCCTCTTGCATGTCGGTGTCGGGATTGGCGCTTATGTTGACGTTCCATAGTCCTTCTTCCTTGAACGGATCATGAAACATGTTGTGGGTAGCAGTAGTAGCAGTAGTCGGACTGACCATAGTGCTTCCATTCTCAGCGTCCATCTCGTAAGAGTCGAAACGGGGTCTTGGGATGGGCGGGACGCTTTCCGTGCCTTCGAGCTCGATGCAGGAGAGGTCTTGTAGCACGTAGTCTTCTACGGTGAGGTTGCGGATGTCAACTTGGGAGGTGCGAGGGTAGATGTATTTGTAGGACAGGTAGAGGGAGGCGAACAGAAAAGGGCCGATGTATGCGCCGAGGACGTCGAAAGCGAGGCTGACAGTGGGCTTGAGGCGCTCAGTGGAGGTAAGGCTGCCTTTTGTGACGAGGATAAGCAGGGGCGGTATGCCAGACCATACAACCACAAAGGCGCTTCCAATGATGCCAATATAGGCTGGAAGAGGCTGCCAGCGGGACTTGAACAAGCGTGACTTGTATAACGGGTGGTTTCTGCCGAAAATCTTGCGCTTCGCCAAACGGTCAAGACCGGCTTTGAAGCGAAGAAACGTTATGCAGAGGCAGAGATTGATGCATGTTGCTGTTCCTGTGTACAGTTGTGACAGAGTGATGCGTGGCTGCGACCCGGACTTGTCGGCCAAGCCGATGAGTGACAGAAACCCCAAGGCTGAGCATAGCAGAATCGCTGCGAGGGGAGTGTGACCGTTGTTGGTTCGACCGAAGACGTTGGCGATTTTCCTGGGGAGGTATTGTTGTGAGAGCATGAAAACGCTTCGCGAGGCCGCATACAAGTCCGTGTTTGCCGTCGTGTACGCAGACAAGATGAATAGTGCATTCAGTACCTTTGGCAAGGCATGAAGTGACGAATCTTCAGCCGCGATTACAAAAGCCGATTTTGTAGCGCCGTCACTTCTTGCCCATATCTTGGCCAACTGTGGGTTAGCGTAGTTGACGTTAGATCCAGCAGCGAGCATGGCGAAAGGGTAAATGCTGAGGGGTACGATGTATACGAAAGATATGGTAGCGGGCACATCCTTCCAAGGGTTCTTCGCCTCGCCTGCAGTCATTGCGACAAGGTCACTCCCGAAACAAGAGAACATGGCGAGTGTGATTGAAGTGCTTTGTGAAAGGTTAGCTCGACTTTAGCTAGACAATGTTAGGTACTCACATGAGTGCGAACAAGACGCCTCCAGGCCCGGAAATCCCAAAAGCTTCATCCGAGACTCCTGTGATTTTGAGAGGGTCCGCAATCGTATTATCATGTCCAATCGGTTTCCAGTCGGGAGTAAACGCATGGGTTGTATAGTCTTCAACACGGATTAGTGTCAACGATGTGGTTTCGGAACATATGCACTTACTTCCATAATATTTCCCTTCCCTCGGACCTCCACCTAGATAATGTTAAAAGTGTTTTCGCAATATTACGTGAGCTTGAGATCATACCTCCGAGGTTAAGCACCACCATCATTACGCAGACGAGTACGAGCAAGCTTATCTTGAACCACATAACTACCTAAACATATCATGTTAGACTAAATGGGCAGGGAATCTCTCAGAATGACATACTCGTTCGATCTTGCCGTAAAGCTGGTAGATGTAAGTTTCAAGCCTCATCCATCGTTTTCAATATTGCACTGACCTTGACACCAAGACAATGTGAGAACGTCGTCAAAGCAATGAATGCAATATTTATAGCAGTTTCGGCACCTATAGAATGTGGCTGTTGATCGCTCTTCAGGAAGGCAGTAAGCTCTGCCGAGTGTGCTGTGAGCGTGGCCATTGCAAAGATTTTTCCCAATCTTTGCATTAGTCAGTTTACTGCCTAAGTAGGGAGAGAGGAAACATACCCATACATAGCTGCGACTGCAAAGCCACAGGCAGGATCTAAAAAGGTATGAGGAAGATCAATGAGTGATCCTGTCAGCGGCCGACATGTTACCATTTCTGTAAGAGTATACCTTTTACAAGTTTAGCTAAACTTTTTGAGAAGTCCAATTCTGGGTCTTTCTTACATGACACAAGCGACGATGCCGCCTGCAACAGCATAGCTAATGGCGGCTCCTAGCGATCCCGTAGTAGTTATCAGAGCACCTGAGGTGATGAAGATGCCTCCGCCGATGCAGCCAGAGATACCAATACCGGCAAGCTGAGGCCGGCTAAGGACGCGATCGAGGTGCTCAGAATGTGTTACATAGTATGGCGATCGATCTAGCGGTCGTTCTTCCTCGTCCATGTTGCCTATCAAGTCAGGACGACAGCGAGGCTGGAACGTAGTTTAGGCGGACCGTGGAAATGGGGCTGTGAGCGAGATAGCTCAAGTCTTCATATCACAAAAGCATGCTGCAACAGCAGAAGGCAACACTTTGGAACAATCGGCGCCATCCGCCGGCCTGGTTTCCGGACATGCCAACTTGATGTACTGGGCATCAGTTCTGTCACTCAAGGCCAAGACTATAAACTTACACGCCTTCGCTTCTGCCTGCTGAATCTTCAATCAATAGGAAGATCTCGGCCTGGAAACGGTATATTGGCACACGACTTGGCTTCCTGATAATTGGCCGAAACCTTGAGAGTTCTGGGCGGGGGTCTTCGAAGCTGCATCGGGTTGTACACGTGAAGTTGGTAGATGGCACTAAAAGCGCCACAGCCAAATCTGACTGGTGTGCGAGTGCATTCAGCACCACAGCCACGCTGGGTGCAGTCTACCGGTGTACGCTTCTAGATATATTGTACAGGCTGGCAAAGCTTCAGGTTGCTTATTGGGTCGTTTGTACATCTTGCAAGCCACTATCTTCAGAGCCAAGCTAAGGATGGTTCCTACGTTGAGTTCTGTGGGCCGAGGCGCATGCGCAATGCAATTAGAAACTGGTCATCGCAACTGATAACAACTGCCGCATCTGACCCCAGAATACGGGCTGAGTCCATTTGAGGCGCTCCCGTTTCCGCAGCTTCACTAACAAGGCCCGCCATGGTCCATGCACTGACTGCCGTTCACCACTTCCTTGTTCTCATGGCATCCTTGAGTCGTGCTCATTGACGATGTCGATTTCCAGCGATTCTTCGCACCCCTCAGCGCGCCGGTTTTCTTTACCAGTCGAGAACTTCCAAATATTCTCAGCTTCGTCCGGTTCGCATTCGGAAACTCGTTTGCAGCAGCCTGGCCAGAGGTTCTTATCCAAGCCGTATGATGTCGCAACGTCCATTTCACCATTAGGCTGGGTCGCTGTATGTTCGTCGAAGCAAGTCCGGTTATACAACGTACGAAATGGGAACCAAAGTAGAGATATTCCGGTCAAAGTTGATCTGAGCATCTCTATGGCTCACAGGGACGAGAAAATACGGGGTATTGCGCTGTCAGACGACTTGCTTGCTGTGATCACACACCAGAGACTCCTGGTTTATGACGAGTATCGCCGGAATGGCGGTGACGTACCCGTTTTAGTCAAGGAGCAGCGTATTGATCAGAATGAGTGCTGGACCCCACGATCTGTATCAATCTCGCAAAATGGCGGTCCATCTATCGAAGGCGGGGCTACGGCGAGCATAGCGGTAGGAGGAGAAGGCACGAGCGGCGTGAAGATCTTCAGGTACATTTATATGCAAGGCTGGAATGTCGAAAACCACTGCACGACATTAATGTGCCCGCAGAACAACGGTGCTATCAAGATCGTTGGCTTTTCACCTCGTCGGCCTGATGCGTTACAAGGACCGATGGCTTTTGCTGTGTCGACAGGAAACCGCATATACTGTTGGGACGTCAGTAGACAACTCAGTTCCAGACCAACACTTCGGCTGGATCCGGTCTGGCACCTTAACTGCAACTCGAGTAGCAACGAACGCGTGAGTGGTTTCAATAGATATTTGCCACAGAACTAAATCCGTGTAGGCTTTTCGCGACGAGATCTCAACGGCGACTTTGATGGTCTCTCCAACAGGAAGACCTTATGTCTTCTGTACCGTAAACCATAAGCCAGGATCGAGCCTCCCCCGAACGTTCATCGTACCGATCGATACTTTTGAAAGCAATCCGCAAACCCTCCGCCAGCAAATAAAACCACTACCTGACAGCGTCATGGGACCGAGCGTTCTTGCCGGCACAGCATCCTGTAATGGCCGTTTCATAGTGGTAGTAGAAAAAGGTCACGGCGAGATCAGTATGAAATTGTTGACCCTCCGTGCACCACTCACGGGCGGCTTGACGAGCTCAGCTGTTGGTATGCTGTCATGGGCCGTTAAGCTGCGGGCCAGCAGTACTGATGCATCAACGATATCCATCTCCGTCTCAGAACAAAATGCCGCGCTTGAGATTATCGCAGTCGATGGACAAGGACACGTCGTATGTTCGAGAATCAGCGTACCAGAGATGCTGCAAAACCGATTGGGATACCTTGCACCACCACCGAGACATGCAGCGCCTTATGAGCTTGCAGCTTTGGAGGAGCCTGTGGACCGTATTGATATTATTCCAGGCTGAAGCTTTGTAAGCTTGAGGTCAAAGAACAGCTCGAAGCTTGTCTCAAATTCGACGTGGAACCTAACAACAATCGACAGCTTTCGAAACCAAGAGAACATCCGTTAGGGTACAACAGAGCAAGGAAAGATATGAGATGATTCGGTCTGGGATCGCCCAGATGCGCGCTTGCCAAACGTGTTAAGTGGTCTGTTTTGTTCGGTCAGATGCAGCAGTGGCACTCCAGAGATGACGTCAACTTCTTCCAAACACGCGCTCTATCTAAGAATCCAGAAGCGGGAAAGAGAAGAATACTTCTTGCGAGCGACTCAGATACTTGCAATCCTACTGACTCTTCCCGGACCCTACTCTTTCTGGTCTTCTTGTTCCAAAGCCAGAAACTGACAGCTTCTGGCGGACCTTCTTTTTTTCTTTTCTTTAGAGGAAGCTACAACTAGTATGCTGTCCGTATCTCTGGCATTGTCAGTGGGGAGGGAGTGCTTCCGCAAGATGTGGTTGGAAGGGTGATAAATCCTAAGGCAAGGTGTATTGCAGCAAGTCTATGCGGAATTATTAGGAGTGGGTCGGAATATCGCGCCTCGTGCATTTCTGATGCAAGGATGCAGCTGTGGGTGTGGCTGTTTGAAAGAACGTGGAGGTCGTGTGTGGAACGCAGTGAGTCGCCGTCAAGTGTGGTTTTCAATTTCCCAGAGTCCTTGAATCGATCTGTCTTAACCTCTTATCATGCAAACGGCGGATGGTGAGATGGTATTGCGTCTTTTGATTGCTAAGCTGTGTCGTAATCTTATAGTCTCTCATAAGAATCCTGGGGTAGTCATCATGTGTCTCGTACAATTCTTATACAGTAATGATACAATCTGCTTCTGTTCTTCAGCACCATCTCTTCAAGCCTTTGCAGTCTCCGTGGCCATGAGCCTACTCGGTGATTTGACCAAGCCTGCTTCGTCTCCAGGGCTGCCCCGGAATGTCCACCCGCCATTGGCCACTTCATCGTCAGTGGCATTGTCCAGTCTTTTCAGCTCTCTTCTCATGTATCCTACAATCTGAGCCAGCTTCTCAAAATCGACGTCCTCCTTGGCACCGAGCAGATTTCGCCAGATAGCAGCTGCAAGCATAGCGTCGCCCTTCATCAAACCCTCGTCGTAGGATAGGAGGACTGCACGCCATTGTGAAAACATGTCCTTGAGGTATTTCTGGCGCAGCGAGTTGGCATTGAACTTGTGCCACACCACGAGACGGTCTTCAGCGGCGTAGAAGGCATGGTTGGTGAGATGCTGGATCCAGACCGGAGCATGCGTTGAGGGAAACATGCGGAAGCGGACCTGTAGCATGTACATGTGGAGAAATGTGATTTGCGCCCAATTGGAGAAGGTTGGCTTTAACCCGAGGGCTGTGTAATTGGTGAGCTAGGGCTTGCGCCTATGCCGCCAGGAGGATTGCTTACTGTCGTACCACCATCCCTCGCCCTCTCCCAGGTGGACTCCATTCTCGTCTACGGGTATCTCTCCGCGCTTTACCAGAGCCTGGGGGATTTTGTATTCGCCGGGCTTGGTGCACTCCTTGATCAGGTCTCGTGTTGCGCCATATGCGACGTAGGTCTCGGTCATGAGCGGGGCCTTCTCACGCAGTTTCTGCGCCAATCCGGTCACACCAGAGGCAACCGTGGGATGCGGCTTCTTGATTGCCTCTGGCCTGACGTCTGCTGACCGGCTGTGCGAGGCATGGTAAAAGGCCGGGGTCGTGGTGGAGAAGGCTCGTTGCCCTTGGCGAAGAGATAATTTATTCACTCGCTGCAAAGGTTAGTCGTGGCAAGCACTATTGGCTAGGCAGGGGCTGTGTACCTGTAGATGAGGCGCAGAGGACCTGAGTAGGGCGCGAGAACACGCTGAGCACATGTAGGTCGAGGCCATTGCGGGCGATATTGGATGCGGAAGTTTGCCTGGGTGGATGGGTGGAGTTGGGGAAAGTCGCGAATCGCGCGCCTTCTATCTATGACGGCACCACCCTGGTTAATATGGCGGTCCAATGAGCATCACGGCAGAACGCCTCCTGCAAACGGTTATCAGGAATAAGCTCACATCAAGCTTCATCAGCTCCTCCTATTGCATACGGCCATCTTGCTGACAGACCAGATCCACTGTCGCAGCTTACTGCGTGCGCGAATATACAGGGCTGTGTACCAATGAGTAACATGGGGCGTCGCCAGATGCGACGCCGCCAACATGGAACTGCTAGCCCTCAGTCGAGACCCCTGGGGCTTGGTATGCAGATGCCGAGACCGGGGGAGGCCGGGGAATAAGGATGGCATTCCATCCTCAGCCTGCCTCTCCTCTGTCAGCTGCTGCTTTATACCACTCCCCTTTCCCATCACTTGTCGCATCGGCCAGATTGCATAGAAGACGCACCCGTTGGCATGGACACCGAAGGGCCTTTCGCTGGCCGACGAGCCAATCGCAGAGACAATCCCGTCTACATCCACCTGTCCGGCTCGCCGTCATCCTTCACTGCTGGGGATCACGTGAGAGGCGCCATCCTCCTATCTCCAGTGCGCTCTACTCGTATCAGCATAGCTCTACGGGGCTTCTCCATTGTCCCCCACTCTTCGGCCAAGGCTGTACCCATCGAATTCTATCGGGAATCCCAGGATTTATTCATCTCGTCTAATGGTGGCGAAGAGCTTGATCTCCTGCCCAAGAGCTCAATTATTCCTGGACGACTAGAGCTACCTTTCTCTCTGACCTTTGCGCGGCATGCGAACCTTCCGCCACCCACAGATAGGAACTGGCTTCATCCGGACGACTCATACAACCACCCACGATTCCAACACTCTCCAGGATTCTTACTGCCCCCGAGCTGTCCTACAACTGCCTCTACCAATGTCCAAATCGTGTACCAGCTCGAGGCGACTTTAGAGAATTCTACACCCAACGGGCTGCCTGTGAAAGTACGCCAAGAACTCAAGTACATGCCACTCCCGCCTAACATTCATCCTGCACTCCTCGAACCAGACTTGAACTTTGGCACAAAGCTACCCAAACATTGTAGCCGCGAGAAGTTAATCCGCTCGCGCAAGTTGTACCATGACTACGAAGAGAGTTCCAGCAAGCTCATAAAAATCAAAGACAAACTGGTTGACAAAGAACTACTCTTCGGTGTCCAAAGCTTGGCCGAGATTCCATATGCCAAGTTTAGCATATCTGCGACTCCTGCTAGTGTACTAGTCATTGGTTCGCAGATTCCTGCCATCATCACCATCAAGCATCTGCAGCGTTCCGAGTCACTCGTGAATCCGCCTGACTTGTTCATACGTCGTGTGAAAGTGCAACTCAACTCGGCTTACAACATATTCATACCCGGTGACCTGACGGGCCGTCAAACCAAGAAATCATCTCTACACACAGAACGAGGTCACGTTTTGCTCTATGATAAGAAATATGAACAGGGTGAGGGACAGCCGTTGTATGATGGGCTTCCTCTCTTAGACATAGCAGATGTAAGCCTTACAGGTCACGACTTTGTTCCAAGCTTTACAACGTACGGCCTCAATCTGGAGTACGAGTTGCAAATTGAAATCACTGGCAGGTGTGTCGATCGAGAGTGGTCTGGCATCGTGTGCACTCAACCCGTTCATCTCGTCACCGCACCATCGGCATCCATTCCATTGCAGCCTGGAGATCACGATGCAGTATATGATCTGGACTTCAGGCCCATGTACCATGAAGTGGATCCCATGGAACAGCTCTACGACTCCGACGCGAGCCTAGAAGCTCAAGAGCGAGGGACAACGCCTCTGGAATACGAGTTTTACTCGAGACACATGGCACCGCCAGCAGTGGAGACCGTGCCTCCACCAGAATATACACCATAGTGCAACCCTCCCAATGCTGAAATTCTCAGTTGCAGTAGTATGATATATCAAGCCACACCAACTACTCCGTCTCTCGCATAAGACACAACGGTAATACACAGAATGGACAGTACGTCATCTCGAGCCAACGTCTGATACCGTCTTCACCAGTCTTGGAACTGCACCGTCAAATTCCTGGTTACTACTGACGCCAGTTGAGGAATGCAGTATTTCCCATCACGTCAAGTCAGAATGCAAGGCTATGTTCTTCATTCAGAGCACTCAAAGCCATTGTCTTACGAATGCGCTTCTAAGACGGTTTTGCAAGAGCTGAAGTTATTACCAAGGGAAGATAGGGCTAGTTTGTCTTTCAACAGCGCCGTTGGACATGCACAAAATGGGAAGCAATATACGCCAATACGAACCGAATTAACGGAACACGTCCGAAAGATTGAGCAAGAATCTATAAGTAGCAGAACTGTGATGAGATCAAGGGTTGAATGGAGGCCTTTCTTCTAGCGTCAGCAGGTGTTGTCACACCTTACTTCGGCCTTCTTTATTGCTGAACGACGTCGAGAAACGCACGTGCGAAGTCGGAAATGGCAAAGTAAATTGCAATATATACCAAGGATTTCGTGTAGTAAACAGGAAATACAATACAGATTGAGCATGACTGCAAAGAGGCTGCGAGGAACATCGGGTTTCGAAAATCTGCCTTCATAGTTTTGATAGTTTCCGCAATGACCAAGGCAGTCACCCAAGTCGTGAACACGGAGACATGAGTGACCAGTTGGGCTACAATGCAGGAACCCAAAAGAGAGCGGTATGAGCAGCTGCTTTAGCACCCACTCAAACATGTGATCTATAGACGAGGCTACGATGTTGCGTTGTAATGGCTATGTTAGCTTACATAACCAGCTAGGCGTGAATCTTGGCGCGTAGGTAGCCTCATGTTCACAGTAGTCGCGGTCGATCAGCTGTTCTCCACCTTTCCGCTGACTTTCACTCTCACCTCTCACAACACCACAATCCACGCGGTGTTGCGAGCGAATAATACTCCTTCAAAATGCCGGCCGCGGCACCATCTCATGCGCCTCCACCACAGATACCAGGATTCCTCATACCCAACCAAGAGGCGCAACCACTCAAGCAAGCGGTCGCGGACCTTCTTGAACGCGATAACCTGCGCTTCCCCGGCGCGCAACCCGTATCGTTCGCACGTGAACATGTAAACGAGCTTCAGCGCAATGAGTACTTCATGTGCGAGAAGACGGACGGCTTGCGCTGTCTTCTCTTCTTGCACTGGCAAGAGGGGCCAACTGGAGCTTTTGAACCCTTGACCTTTTTGATTGATCGCAAAAACAACTACTATGACGTGCAACCGCCCTTCCGAATCCCCCATTACATGCATCTGAACGAACCCGAGCCTTTCTTGTATGGCACCATCCTCGACGGCGAGCTAGTGCACGACCAGTACCCAAACGAAGCAGCGCCACGGTTGAACTTCTACGTCTTCGACTGCTTGGCAGTCAACGAGCAGAATGTTACAGGGAGAACACTGGACAAGCGGCTGGGGCGGTTGCATGACTGGGTCATCAAGCCGTATGAAATGTACCTGACAAGGACGTTTGGGAAAAACATTAGGCCAGATGACCTCAAACCATTTGCACTAAAGGGAAAGAAGACATACGCAGCATACAAGCTTGAAGACATGTTCAGCAACATACTGCCCAATCTTAGACATGGCAACGACGGTCTCATCTTCACATGTGTATCCACACCCTATCAGTTTGGCACAGACCGACATATTCTCAAGTGGAAACCACCACATGAGAACACGATCGACTTCAAACTTCGCCTCGGCGAGTTCCCACTCATCGACCCTGAAGACGGCGAAGAGGGCCTGATCCCCGACTACGATGCCATGCCTAACCCCATACAGCTGCTCGTCCAGCACAACCAGAACAACTACCAAGTATTCGCTACGCTGTCCCTTACGCCCGCCGAATGGGAGATACTGAAATCGCTCAATCAGCGCTTGGATGGTCGCATCATAGAATGTTTCCGCACGGAAGGCGGGCAGTGGAAATACAAGCAAGAAGCAGACGGTACGCCGCGCTGGCGTGACGATAAAAAGGACGCCAATCACATCAGCACTGTTAATAGCGTGCTGGAGAGCATCGAGGCGCCTGTCACAGAAATGGACCTATTGGCCAACGCCGAGAATATCAAGCGTGAAACATATCGCATGCAAGGCAAGCTCGATCAGTACCGTCCCTCACAAGATGCGGGGGAGAGAGAGGCCAAGAAGCGCAAGTTCAGCGAATCCGGTATGAATGGACACTGAGAGAAAGGATCTTGCTGAGTAGGTGGTGCATATTGGATAGCTATCAAAGGTAGGCAGTATCTACGGAGGACATGATCAGCATTATTTTATACTTCATCATGGCGTTTTTTTTTTGGCGTTTATGAGAGCGTGCGCGCTGGGGCCGCGAAAATGATACCCAAGCTAAGCTGGATAGATGATAGAGGAGCGGCTCAAATCAAGGTATGCTTCTCTACATCGTCCTCTGACTGTATTATAACAACAATCTTCCGTAGCGACTACATGGGAATCTACAATTACGAACGCGACGAAAATGAGACCTTTCATGAATATGTCGGAAGTACTTCGCTAGGTACAGAAGATGATAAAGTACCATTTGCAAATCCTCGAGGTATCTTGACTCCTATAACGCCCAATTGTACCCATGCATGCATCTGTTCATCCTCTCGACCCTCTCGTCACTCTCTTCAAAACCCGCCACAACATCATGCACTCATATAACATCCCTCGTCAATGATTTCTAAAATTCTTCTTCTGGTAGAACAGATCCGTCCTACTACTACCCAAATTGATGATCTTGGGACACCCATCTCTGTCCTTCTCCAAACGTGTGCACTCGAAGCAGTAGAAGGCGTCGGAGATGCCCTCGCCACCGCAGACAACGCATTTGTTTTGGTAGTTGCCGAAGGAGCATTCGTCGCAGATGCGGGCGAGCGTCGTCGGTCGCACGTACGAGTCGCAGACAGGGCACTTGCCGTCGCATTTGTCGCAGAGGCGGCCGATGGATATACCTGATTGCTTGCGGCACATTACGAGATCGCTGCATGAGTTGTTAGTATATCTGGAGGCGTGGGTGGCGTGGGGAAAGGGCATGCGACGTACGGATGATGGCGAGACATGATGGGAAGTTCTTGGTGAAGCGCTCAGATATGCGGATGAAGCTATGGAAGATGACTTGGAGCCTCGTGAGATCGCTGAGTTTGGTTTTCGATATGAAGTATGGTGTGTTGCTGTAGATGTTGTTGTGATACGCGCGAGAGAAAGTTGTAGAACTGAAAGTCGAGCTTCGGGGGTCCGCTGCTAGCGTAAGCCAAGCATCGCCCCAGATGAACGCCCGCTCTGCGCGGCTGCTCGTGTCGCGTTGGACATGGCTCGTCTTACATACTCGCAAACACCCACAACGCGTGGCACCTCAACTTCGCTGCATAGAACATAGGAGACTCAATCAGGGACAGGCATAACCATCTCCGTATAATATGGAAGCCCCCATTGCGTCCGCCGTAGTCATCCCAGACGAGCTCTCAGTGCCAGCCTCGCCCGTGAACGGCCAGAAACGACGTCAAGAGTCAATCTCAGAGGAAACCGCAAAGCGACCACGACTCGAGGCCGATGCAGCGCCCGCCGACAGCGACAAACGTGATTCTGATTCCAAGGACTCCAAGCCTGCTCCAGCGCGCCGCGAAAGGGGACGAGAACGTAGGCTGTTTGGCGCTGTCCTAGGAGCTCTCTCACAGAATACTGCTACTACAGCACAGAAACGCCGTTTCGAAATCGAGAAGAGACAGCTGGCCCAGCGCAAACAAGAAGACTACGAGAGCGAACAGAGGAAGGCGGAGCGCACCGCAAGGCGCAAAGAGCAACGATGGATTGAGCAGAGGCGCTTTGAGCGAGAATCGGTACGACGCAGCACTACAACACACTCTACTCAACCAAAGCTTACTATCTCCAGATGCGAGCTCGTCATCAAAACTTGCTTAACATGGCCCACTTCCTCCAGACCAAGACCGAGCCACGTCTTGTACGTTGTTGCATCAGCTCCTTGTTCAGAACCTAGAGGCTAATTTCTAGTCCAGTACTACAAGCCATGGGAAACCACCCCCGAAGAAGACGGCCGCATACAAGAACAAATAGCCGAAGCCAAAGACGTCATCAGACGGGAGGAGGCTGAATATGAGGCTCGCCAGCAGTCGGATAATCAGCGGAAGCGGCACACTTCCGACGAAATGAACCGTGATGCAGAGGATTCCCAGACTGGTAAGAACCATGATGCAAATCCACTTCATGAAAAATCCACCCTCAATGGTTCGACTAATGGCAATGCTACTCTACCAAAGGATATGGAAATAGAGCACCAACGTCCTGATGATCTGGGGACCAACGAGCAGCCCGAGGAGCCTGCCGCTGGGGATGTGCAAGACAACAAGGCCACAAGCCATGATGGCGTCCCTGATGAGCCTTCTAGGGATGATGATGATGAAAATGGAGAGGATGTCGTAGAGGAAGCTGCCGAAGACACCGTCATCTACTAAGTGGCGTTGGGAAGAGCTGCTCTGTTCTTGCCTATAATCTCCCGTTACCAGCTAACAGAGCATTGACTTCATGGATATACTTTTGGACACACTACTTTTGATCTGGCCTGATCTCATCTACTCTCCTGCCAACGATCTTCCGTATTGGACGGACTCTTCTTTTACGCTTCGATCCCGCCCAGTACATAATATGAACATCAGGCCCCAAAGCAATTACAAAATCCCCTCACACAGAGGCGACGAATGCGACGAACGAAGTCCTTTCCGTCGCTATCGTTCATTGAGACACTACACTAAATCGCCTCTCCCTTATCGGATGCAGGATACAGTCAGCCGTTGTGCATTACAAACTAGCATTCTCTCCACAACACGTAATCTCCTGAGTCTAAGGGCCGTATTGTATTCATCAGTGCAAGCATGGATCTAGACCAAGAAAACAAGCGTCAGACAATCGGCCGTAAAGTCTACTTGTGTTGCACTTACAATGTATCACGAAAAATGGAACACATGTGAAATTCGGATTCCTCGGTGGCATGTTTGAGGGACCCTTACCCTAGTTGTACAGCTCATAGAGATAGGCACGTCCACGTAGCATGGCGATGGGTTGTTTGTACACTGATCGCTGATGAATACACGCATTTACTACTATTCTATTTCCTTTTCGCGGCAACACTCCTGCACCATTACGTAGAAAGCTTACCTTCGAACCCAACGTCATTTGTCTGGGCGCGCAACTAGGTACCCCACTCCGTCGTGTTCCCTACACCTAGATCTTTTTTTCATGCCGAGGTATACCCACTTTTGCTTCGTACGAAAGCGCGCACCAACAGCTACATCACGCGTAGCATTGTTACGTTGGTCCGACCATTTATCTACCCATCCTTTCTGTTTCCCTTTTTTCCCTTTTCCTGATATAAGCTAGAACCGCAAATACAGTGTTACATAAGGTTGTTGTTGCCTACGATGAGCTACACACCCATCGACCCCGAATATGATGCTCGCATCGAGCACAAGACGACGACGCTGAATGGACAGACCTACCATTATTTGTACGGCGTGCCCAAGTCAGGGAAATGGACGCAGACGGTGTTCTTGGTACGATATGCCTCAACATTACCTAGGTTTGGTTATGCCATAAGCTCCAATATGTATACTAACGTATGAAACTAGATCCACGGCTGGCCTGATCTAGCTGCGGGATGGAGATACCAGATTCCGCTTCTTATAGATATGGGCTGCAGGGTTGTTGCTCCAGATATGATGGGATATGGAGGCACGGTAAGAGCGGAGATATCCATCCTCTTTTTTTTCTGGACCCTTTTCACTTTCCAGTATATTTTCTAGAAGGAGTTTGGGCTGATCATAATACCTTGTACAGGCTGCGCCGCAAGTTCCCCCAAATCCCATCAATTTTTACGGCATGAAGAGGGCGGCAGATGATATTGCTGCTTTGGCCAAGGAGCTTGAAGCACCAAAGATTGTGCTCGGTGGTCATGATTGGTAAGCTGGCAACGCGATGCGGATCAGTAATTGATTCCAGGAAAAGATCTGCTAACACTGGAGTTAGGGGAGGTTTTGTTGTTTGGCGTACTGCTCAATGGTAAAGATCAACCTGCTCATCAGGCTCGGACACCGACTGATCAACCCCGTTTAGGTACCCTGACCTGATCACTCACGTCTTCTCAATCTGCACGCCATATACCGCGCCGTCCGACAAGTATGCCTCAACTGAAGATCTCGTCAAAGGACCTATCCCCCAATTTGCGTACCAACTGCACCTTGCGTCTGGCGAGGTGGAGAAGGTTATCAAGGATGAAGAGACGATCAGACAGTTCCTCAAGGGCATGTACGGTGCCAGAGGACCAAATGGCGAAATTGTGTTCCATCCTGGCAAGGGCGTGTTGGCTGAAAATTTAGGAAAGCTGGGAGAAGGCAAGCTCCTAGATGGAAAGGTACGTTGTTGATCTCTTATGCTGGGACGCGTGTCTGGCGGGGGAGGCTTTGGGTTGAGAAGCCGGGGAAGCGGGTGAGAGGCGAAGCTGTTGCTCTTTTGAGGCACACATGACAGCTCATATGTGCTCAACGGTGCTCGACATGCTCGCCACAATAATTGCTTGTTTGGGCATCCTCTGCAGGAGTGACGGCACGACATCCAGAAGACCGGCTTTTGCTTGATTACGAATGAGACCCGAATCGCGGGTCATGTCAAGAATCTGTCGTCATTGGATTGTTTCAGAAAGAAAGAGCGGGAACCATCTCGTACAAGCGATGGTGTGCTGACGGCGAATCAGGTCCTGGACTACTACGTCAAGCAGTATTGTAACCACGGTATCCATCCTACTCGTACGTTCTACTCCTACACGCTCACATAGCAGGTTTCTTAGCTAACACTTGCACTCAATCTAGTCAACTGGTACCGCACACGCCGCATAAACTGGGAGGAAGAGCAGGAATTACTCGATAAGAAAATCATCACGCAACCTGTTCTCTTTATCCAGGCGACTCAGGACACAGTTCTCACACCCGAACTGTCAAAGGGAATGGAGAACTTCATCCCAAAGTTGACTAGAGGCGAAGTGGCGACCTCGCACTGGGCCATGATCCAGAAGCCAGTCGAGGTCAATCAAATTATCCGCCAATGGTTCGCTGCGCAAGGCCTAGTGGACAAGCAGCCCAGCAGTCAGTTGTAGAGATGGGGAATAGGGGAAGGATTCGAGAAGGATTTCCGCTAGCGTATAAGAAATTAAATCGAGGGTACAACAGCCGTTGTTCCGGCTAGTTACATATTATTTGACGTGAAGCTAGTGGTAGTTTACGAGACTATTGTGGGCTCTCTTTACGTATCGGTGTGGATCCAGCATGGCTTTCCTTTGCGGGACCCCGTTACGGTTCACACGGGTAACAGATGTGCAGTTGCAGTGGGGACCCTATGACATCTCGCCTAAACGGAATTGAGTGACATCCGCGTTGCATGACTGATGGTGCGGCGACCATAGAATGGGAAGAGGGGCAAGGTCGTTCTTGGTAGGTACGTATACGTATGTAATACCGGGCTACACAATAGTACTAGACGACAAAACGCAGATTGCAACTCTTTTCGATTGTTCGTTGCTTTGTAATGTGCTTTTTTCTTATTGTTTCAGTTTCTCTAAGCCCTTTGCATGCAGCGACATCGGGAAACCGTTACGCTAGTCTGGGGCCCGGGCATGTGAATTTTGTTTAATTAGGTACTCGGCAGTGCGTTGTTCTTATTTGTTGACTGCTGACTTTTTGCTGACTGCGAACCGCTTGTGGCTTGAACGGCAGTTTGATATTTCCGACTAAGTTTCTGTGCTGAGCCAGCACTCCAAGCCGCCGATGCAGATTGGTGTGCGTCACTTATCTTTCTCTTGGCTTGATGTGCTTGTTGTGCATGGCTCGGGATTTCATCATCGGCCAAATCCAAGATTCCAAGTCGGCGACCATCATTTCAACGGTTGCATCAGAATGACTTTGAAAATTCGTCTATAATTTTGGATGTTCGCTTGCAAGATGATGCGCCAGCTCGGTGTTTTTCCTTTTTCAAAATGAGGCGTTCTAAGACATGCTGAGATGGTCGTGTTCACTTCCTCGGTATCTCCGGAGGTTCTAACCTTGAATAGAACGGCAAAAGTAGGTAGGCAATACTTAGTCCGTTCATTGACGTGAAACCCGGGTTTTCTCGAGTGCACACACCCTGGATCCTCTGTTCTTGTCCCGTCCTGATTCGAACGCTTGTCCGATGGCGTGGCCGCGTATTCTTCCAAGCGAGTGAACAGCATGTTTGGTCGAGGTGGAAGACAGCTTGGAACGAGTTTCCTGGTACAAGATGTCCCGGATGCAGGTCCCCGTCCGTGCGCAACCCAGAGCTCCGGAACCTTTTGCCGCAGAGTACAGCCAGTGGTGTCACTGCATTGTACCCTGTGGCTATCTGATAGTTGAGAGTTGGACTCGGCGCGATGAGGGTGTTGTCGACGAACTGGTGCGGAGTCGAAGGTCCGCAATATCCGCTGCTTCTTTGGGATTGGATACTCCTTAGCTATGATAGGGGATGCGGCCCCGTTACGTCAAGCAGGTAGACCGCCTTCCCAGGCGTCTGCGATTCTGGAGTCAAGATTGACTCGTCGTCCCGGATATCTGGCGGCAAAAGACCAAGAACATCCCGCTCACCGCCGCGACACGAAGATGCCGGTGCCTAAGCTATACTTGACACAACTTACGACAAAGGGATGTGGGCTTCAAAGGTTTCAAATTGCAAGTAGGTGCGCAATTATTCAACGGGCTCACCGCCTTCTGTTTTCAAAGGTCCATGCAGCCAGCCTGAGGATTTGGCCGCTTGATGATGCATGATCTCAAGGTTCGTACGGGCCATCGACAGGGTCGGTGGAGCGTTGCGTAGTAAGTCGAGGTTAGTCGGTACGTACTCCTCATATGGGATCGCGTCTTATCGGCATGCAAATTAGACAATTGCATTTCGTAGTGCGCTGGGCCGATGCGGGAAGCAGAGTGGCCACAAAGATTAATTGTATCTTTGTTACGTGTATCGTTGGTACACCATCACAGCATGCACGTCAAGCCGCTTGAACGGTTGTGGAGCCACCATGGTATTCTGTCGTGCAACGATGAATGATGCGCAGCAGATAGCTTGCACACTTGAGCTTTTGCCGCATCGCAAAGAGTCTGATTTTGAACGGTCGGAGGGATATGTCCTAATTCCGTGGTGACAACGGCTTACCACAGGGCTCTCATCTCGCTCGTGGCCCACCCCCTGTCTAGCGGTCGCTGCCATGTGCCCACGATTACCGTTCCTCGTTACGATTCCTGGTGGACAATGCTCAAACTCATTTTTCGGTCGTAATGGTAGATCATACAAGGTATTGATTGCGCTATCGGTGCCTTCTCGTCATATTCATGCAGAAGCCCGCGGCACATGTCAAATCTCCATGACCGTTGGTGGCCGCTCCTCGGTCGCAGCTGCAACTGGTAGCTGGTGGACATGCCGCTGACCAGTCATTTGTGCAGTTGGCCATGCAGTCGCTCCGATAAGAAGCCCTGTATTTTGCTGTTCCGACTATTCGGTTGCGGATTCGTGAATTTGGTTACGTAGCTGGTCAATGGTAGGCACACCGTAACGCACGTCCTACCTAGAAGCCGACATCCAGCCAACGGGTTTTTGACCACACGCGCACGCCATCGACCGAGCATCATTTTGCCAAGATGGTGTGCTCCAAGATACTTAGCCCGTCTTGTTAAAATGTTCGCTCAAGGGGCGCGCGATCATTCATGAGTCGTTTACACAGCTACGTATATAGGCAATCTACCCCAGAAGGCTAGATTGCTCCAGGAGCTCCAGGAGCTTCCGAAAGTCTTCTGGAAGTCGGCCAAGTATTCTGGCCAGTCAAATTTCACATTTTCCCGTCGGCAGATAGACCCTGGGGGTCCAAGACAAGATGGTGAGCTGGGGTTCTCGGAAGGCGTGCGGTGGAGATATGGCTTGATGGCAACGGGTGGCACCCCTGAGACACAGGACAGCCCGCATATCAGGCTGATGTTTCCTGCATATCATCCAGGGATCCATGCAGATACAGGGCCGCAAGAAGTGAATGATCCACTGTGAAAAGTCCCAACGGAACCTTGAGAGACAGGCTCCGCAGCTGCGCAGCGTGCCTTATCGCTGTTTCACGACACCAGCGCCGTCTCTGATAGACGGCCGTTACCAAGAAAGGCCCGTCCGCAACAGACACCATTTTATGACTACTGCTCACATATCGCATCCTGTATATGCATGCTCCAGCCCTTCATAGGTGTTGATTCGGCAGATCGAGTCCAAAAGAGCCAAGGTTTGCCGCTAGCTCTCTGGGCGAATTGCATATGCTCTCCGCGGCATCCCCACAAGACGATCTAGCCTCAAGTATACTATCAGGGTAACGGTATAGAGAAGTAACTAGGCCGAGCTTGCGTGCCGTACCAAGTAGCTTTGGTCGCGAATCCCTATCCATGCTCTTCCCGCCATATTGAGCCGCCTAGCAAATGATGTGGAACCTTTGGGTCTTCTCTCATGCGATGCCATTATCTCCCCGATGCACGAATCTGAGGCAGGCTCAGCGTGCGCCTATCCAGCGTTGATCGAAACGGGTCTTCTCAACAAGTATATCAGCCTCCACGCTCCCGTGGGGTGGGTTCCTGCTAGCTATCTCTTCTTCACTCTCTCCCGCGTCTTTGCCACCATTTCCCGTTACTTTGAATCTTTCTCGTAATGGCGCCCTCAGCTCTCGCAGATATCTATCCAATCCCAGCAAGGCACTACGCAAAGGCATCAACCGTCGTAGCGTCTGTCTTGCATGGGCCAAGGGATTTGCGGTTGGTATGCCTTCCGTTTTCGTTACCCATCCCACGCCTATCCGCTGCGTGGGGGCGCTATTCCTATAGATCGAGCGTCCGAACTATCAGGCTGACAGTTTCAAACAGGAAACTCGGACAATTTCAGAGCCTGCCGCCAATGAACTCCAGATCGCTATCAAAGCTACCGGGCTATGTGGGAGTGACTGCTCCTACTACAGCAAATTCCGCAACGGCGATCTGCAGGCTTGTGAGCCGCTGTCACTAGGCCATGAGTCTGCTGGGGTTGTCGTATCCATCGGCAGCAATGTAACTGGCTACCAGATTGGCGACCGTGTCGCACTCGAAGTTGGTGTGCCGTGTGACGACTGCAGGTCATGTCAGAGAGGCCGCTATAACTTGTGCCCCAAGATGAGGTTCCGGAGTAGCGCCAAATCCGTGCCTCACTTCCAGGGGACCCTTCAGGAGCGCATCAACCATCCTGCAAAATGGTGCC
>JAODYC010000015.1:203432-220312 GCA_026262405.1 Curvularia hawaiiensis | reverse complement strand
CTACAGCTATTTTCCGGTTTCACCGGTTGTGGGAGAGTCAGTGACATAGCATTTGACTAAAATCATACGCAGGACTATCTCCGCAACGTAGCACGCAAGTACAATCTCTATAAGTACATCCGCTTCAACACCGCTGTTGAGTCGGCCACTTGGGATGACGCCAGGAATCGATGGAAAGTGGATGTCAACGTAATCGGTGCCAAAGATGCAGAGTTTAGTTCTGGATACAGCATCGAGTGCGATTTCCTCATCTCAGCAGTTGGCCAGCTCAATCAGCCCCGCTATCCCGATATCCCAGGCATACAAGACTTTAAAGGGAAAATGATGCATTCTGCACGCTGGGACTGGAGCCATAGCCTTGAGGGCAAGCGAGTCGGAATCATCGGAAACGGTGCAACAGCCGCGCAAATCATACCAGAAATCTTGCCTGAGACTTCCTCCCTAACAGTCTACCAGCGCTCTCCCAACTGGGTCGTTCCACGTCTGGATGGCCCTGTTAGCGCTGTCAAACGTGCCATTCTGCGCTATCTGCCTCCTGTCCGCTGGCGCCTCCGTAGTGCCTTAATGGATTTCCGCGAAAGCTCCCATGACGCCATATGCGACAGCCAGAGCGCCGCGGCGGAACTCTTTCGCAACATCGGTCTCGACTTGATGAAGCAGCAGATACCCAACCGACCTGACCTCTGGGAGAAACTCACTCCAAATTATAGCCCCGGCTGTAAACGTATAATTATATCCGACGATTTTTACCCGGCTATCGGAAACCCCAAAACATTGCTTGAGACCACAAAGATTCGCCGATTCACCGAATCAGGCATCGAGCTCGAAGACGGCACTCATCACGATCATGACACCATTGTATTTGCCACAGGCTTCCGCACTCTCGAATTCTTGCATCCCATCCGTATCACGGGGACGCAGAACCGCGATCTCTCCTCCCTCTGGAAAGAAGGCGGCTACGCTCTTTACGGCACTTCTGTACCTTCCCTCCCGAACTTTGGCATGTTCTACGGCCCAAACACGAACCTCGGCCACAACTCCATCATCCTCATGATCGAAGCCCAGTCCCGGTATCTCAATGCCCTGGTGTCTGCCGTACTAGATGCGCGTGCTCGCGGCCAAAGAATCGGTCTCGTGCCAAGGGAAGACCGCACAAAGGAGTACAACGACGAGTTGCAGAAGAAGCTTAGCGAGAGCTCGTTCGCAGACCCCAACTGCAGCAGCTGGTATAAGAACAAGGACGGCAGAATCACCAACAATTGGTCTGGCACGGTGGTCGAGTACCAGAAGATGCTGAGTAAGGTTGATTGGGACGATTTTGAGGTTACGAGTGCCCAGGATGTGGAACAGGTAAAGGAAGATGTCAAGCAGCGTGGTGTACGGGCGAGTAAAGTTGTTTTTGGCGCTGGCAAGCAGACGACTCATGTCGGGCGTGTGCACGAGGAGTCCATGGTGAGCAACACCACTTTGGCGCTGGGAACGCTGAGCGTGGCTGCTGCAGCAGCAGCGGCGTGGATGTATCGAGGGCGCTGGGCGAAGAGATTCTGAAGTTGAGAGGAAGTACATATGAAATCTCTAACAATGCAACCGGAAACTGCTGGTGGCCTGCCCTGGTTTTGAAAATTAGCTGTAGTTGTCACGGTTATTTACTATCAACTATATATCTGGTACTTGATGACTCTACCAACTTTACCACGTGTATCTTACCTTCACCTTCTAAAATTAACTGTATCTGCCACGGCTGTTTGTTCATCTACCAGGTTGGTAACTTGTCTTTGCAAGTAGGTGAGCTTGTTTTGAATTGTTTCAATTTCACTAACTATAGGAGAGCAAAACTACCATACTACTTGAAATTGCAAACTGACTCCCCTTTCCCAAATCATGATTCATCAGATTCGTTAACCGTCACACCATTCTCCCCTCACCCTCTCTTCTTCACCTCTACACCCTCTAAAACCCTTGCATCCCCCTCCACTTCGCCTCCCACCCCTCAAACCACGGACTCTCTTCCAACGTCTCCGCCTCCTTCCAGTCTCCCTTCACCCACCCTTTCGCCACCTGCTCCTCATGCCACTCCCTCAACGCAGGCTTAACTACATGCTCCACATGCCACGTCCCCTTGTACTCCATCAGGTTCGCCTTACCTTCCTCCAGTACCCTGAGCAACAGCCCCGGCACACCTTTCTCATCGCGGAACTGCTCCACAGGCGTGAACACAGCTTTGAAGTTGAATACGACAGCGCCAGAGAGCGGGAGTCGCCGCAGAGTCTGCCAGTCTACGCGTAGGTGGACGTCGGAGAGGGGCAGTTGTGAGGGGGGAAGTTGGTGTGTGCGGTGAGCGAGGAGGGGGGAGCCGGGAGGGGCGTACAGGGGAGTCGAGATTTCGAGACCCCAGGAGCCGCGTTGGATGGGCTTTTCAGTGGGTTTTTTGGTGAAGTATCTGTGTTCTTGTAAGTGGGGCTGGTGCTGATGGAGTGAAGTTTTGTGGGGTTGGGGGATGGAATGGTGGTGCATATGCATGTACAATAGAGCTGCTTATCTGGTGGTACCTTGAAGGTGAAGAAAGGAAACGTGACTTACCTATCCATCGAAAACTGCATCTTCTCTTTGTAATCTGGGATCGGCGCATGTATACCCGCGAGATTCCGTCCTATTTTCCTCCCTAGATTCCATCCCAACGCACTGCAAATGACGCCCGCACGCAAGATGTACCGTCCGCTCTTGTCATCTCTCTGCATGATCGCAAAGTCCTCTGGAACATTCTCCAGCAGCACGTGCAAAGGATGCATTTGATTCAGATGCGTTTCCGTACCGAGAATACCGTTTCTGAGCACTTTTTTGTCGGGGGAAAGGGAGAAGTAGTGAGGGTACCGGGCGCAGAGGAATTGCAGGGCCATTTCCATGAGTTCTTTGCAAGCGAGTTCTGAACCTGGGAGGGCGTTCAGGACGTCTTTGCCGTGCTGCGTGAAGAGTTCCTTGCGTTGTTGGATGCGTTCAATATAGGTGTTTTCTAGCTCGATCCACCAGTCGGGTTGCATTTTGGTGAGAGCTGGGGATAGTTAGTAAATTGAGACATTATGTTTTCGTTGGTGTAGACAACTTACACATCGTTTGGTGGTATGGCCATCGAAATGGTCGATGCGGCCGAGGCAACGCTTTGGCGATATCAAACTCTGGATACGGCACTGGAAGCGGTACGCCACTGAGCGTGGCGTAGTCTGGGAAATCGCCGAGGGCCTTGATTTCTTTTATGGAGATGCCGCACGGGAGGCGGCTCGTCTCGTCGGCTTGTAGGTACGATGTTTCCATTGGAAGGACCTTGCTGGTCCAATCCTCTGCTTGCTCGTTCAGCTCTTCATCTTTCAAGACCTCAGCTAGAGCTGAACGTCGCGATGGCGGAAAGCTAGTGGAGTAATCGACTTCTGGAGTGATTTCAGGCTTTTTATTAGGCGACAAGGACCTTGGTGGCGTTCTTGCACCAGATACTCGTCGTCCACCAACATAGAGTCGGTGCAGGAGGACGTTCCGTCTGCTTCGTCGAAAAAGAGCCCAGGCCGAGCCAATAAAGAAAGCCGCGCCAAGCAGCAGGAGGAAGCTGAACGCCATTGGAGAATTATCGTGTGACTTTTCCTCTGGTCGGTACTGCTTGTTGGGAATGCTAGCGATCCACGAAACCATGCGATCATACGCACCAAAGTGAACCCGTGCTGAAAACATGTAGAGAGTCTCTGTCTCCTACAGCTTCACAAAAGAAACAAATAACCAGTATGCAACGAGACTACACTCTTTTGCAAACAAAGAAACAAGGTAACCAACTGCTTATCAACGCAACGCGGGGCGTTCTCCGCTTAAGTACATTGAGAAAAGCGATATGCGCGGACTATCGAGAAGAAAAGGGTAATCAGCATGCCCCGATAACAACGCAGGCGATCGCGTTTGCATATCCTGCTTCAGCAATGACGACTGCGACCTATAGGCCAGCATCGCCGTACTCACAAGGAGGGTGGTGGGGGTGCTAACACCGCAGCCCAAACATACCAAACTAACCTGCTAGAGTATTCAAGTCCCCGTTCGCTTGGCGCAGGATGGGTGGCCAATTGTGCTGGCTGCTTTTCAGTGGTCTACCGATGAATCGGGACACCTGGGTCGACTCCTTGTATAGGGTGCACGTCACGCGGGTGGCTTGCGCAGCATCCCGCTGTCGACGACGGGTCCTTATCAACACCCTGGGCGCGCTGATACTCGTGGTAATGGATTAATGTGATTGGAGAAGGTGGCACTTCCACTGCTGTAGTGGTGTGATCACCGGCAGTTAAAATTGGTGATCGCTTTGAGTTTCGATTCGGCTGGCTGGGTTGAGGTGGTACTTCTGCATGGTATACGAGATGTTGGCGCTGTGGATCTGCTTGATAAGGTACGGAGTTTGACTGAAGAGCATTTCGTATTGTAGAGTCAGTTTTCTGCATTCTGCTTGCCATCAAATCCAAATGAACAATAGCCCAGTATACGTCGGGCTGTTCAACCCTTTGTATCTTTTTTAACATCCGCATGGCAGTGAACCAATTACAATACCCAGGTGAGGAGAGCCAGATGGTGTATGGAATTCGGAAAGGCATTAGTCCGCTTGAGCGATCATTACCGAATAACGCCGTAATTCCGAGAGTTACCCAAAGTCTTCGATCTTGGTTGTCATATCTTGGTTGAGATTGGGGCAAAGATGTGGGGGATATAGTCTGAGCGGCAGAACGAAGCACGGCTGGGTTGCGGCAGCTAACTAGTCACGTCGTAAACCCCGCACTTCAGCGTGACCCACCACCTTGCAAGTATTAGAGTTCAGACTACCGAACTGTAGATAGCTTGTGTTTTGATAGTAACACCAGGATTTGACGGTTTTAGTCATCTAGCACAAATCTTCAGGTATGCACATAGCATTTGGC
The DNA here is from genome assembly GCA_026262405.1 of Curvularia hawaiiensis. NCBI lineage: Eukaryota > Fungi > Ascomycota > Dothideomycetes > Pleosporales > Pleosporaceae > Curvularia > Curvularia hawaiiensis. Next base: position 215,375 of record JAODYC010000015.1, on the reverse strand, counting down.
AATGCAATATGGTGAAGTCGCACACGAGTGCATGAGAAAGAATTTTGTCACCCCTGTCCTTGTCCTTGTTGTTGGTAGCCTACAAGCTACTGGTTTTGGCAGTCAAGGTTGCACAGCAAGAATTCCGAGACCGATAAGCACACGCTTGGGTTTACTACACCGGAAACTGATGCTTTGTTATCTGCACAAGGCCCTGAAATGCCAACCAAGCTTCGTTTCGCTGGACTCGAACTGCATAAGCTGATGATAACAGCAAAGAGTGTGGAACCAATCTCAGGTTATCGATCTGTTCATTCAAAAAAGTCTAAAGGTGGGGCACTGACGGCAGGGGTGTTAGAGTAGCTCCAGCTCTGGTGGCATTCGCTCTTGTATGAATATATTCCAACACTACCAATCGGGACAGAAACTCTCACACAGGCTAGCAGACTCAGCTTCGAAAACGAATAACTGATAGTATAAAATGTCTCGAATGCTCTTGTTCTTACTCTGAGATAGTCATGTTTGAAGGAGAAAGAGCTAAGTAGCGCTTGGAGTCATTGCCAAACTAAGCACTCGTTGACTCTCCTGTAGACTTCTCTGTAACTCGGAACCACTCTTCAGTAGATTAGTACAGCCCTGTGTCCAAGTTTTAAACTTCATGGTATGGGAAACATCGGGTTCTAAAGCTGGCAGCAGAGTCCTGATGCTCATGAATTTGACTGCAATTCGATCATATAGGTTAATGAGTTACGCTGCATTAACGGCAGCAACTCATACCTTCTGAAGAACGATGGCAACCCTGTTGCAGCAGCTGCAATGTTTCTGGCCAGGTAGACGATGGAAATGGGTGAGACTGTTCCTCTCTAAAGGAAGTATTTTAAACCATTTGATGAGGCGATAGCCACTATATCCAGTCGGCGACATCGATCAAGCGATCGCCCATTCGAATGTTGTGAATTTGAAACCCTGTGAGTGACATTTAGATGATCTTCTTCTGCCGCTGTTTCTGAGCATGAAGGCCAGCTGTGGCGTGTTTCTTACTTCAAAAGGATCCAGGCATTGGTGGATTAGCAAGCCTCTGATGGCCCGACGAGCTGGTATAGAAATTGGTATTCAGATTCCAAGGCCCACTTCCGTTTCTCTTTACGTCCCTTATCTAATAACATTTGAAGTAGGACGGTTGGCATGAAAGTCGGTCGTGCTGGCGTGTTTATCGTTTTGTTGAGTAACTCTGTTTGCTTGCGGGTCGTAGACAGAAACATTCGTAATATGTCGACAGCATTTTGTAGATCTTGGCTGTAGGTTGTCAGATTTGTGCTCACGGGAGGCTCCACCAATAGCACATTACGACCTTGTCTAACCATCAACAAACGTTCCTTAGGTACTTTAGTAAATGCATTGTCGGGCTTCTGAAACCGGTCGGGTAGACTTTTCCGTTTTCGATGTTGGTCTCTTGTGGACTCTTCGTCAAGCATTCCTGGGGTTTGCTCTCCCAGTTTTCGCTTTCGAATTTCAGCTCTAAAAAGAGTCGGTTTATGTCTTCTGGAAGATTGATCTATCAGATGCGGTTCAAGTGGGATATCCTCACCGTCGAGTGGACTTAGTGATGAAACATCACTATCGGAGGTACGGAGAAAAGGCGATTTAATGGGGTCCCGACGCAGCACTATGGTTTCCGTAGAGTGCTCAGGGTCATTGTGAGGCTCAGTAGACAAGTAACAAGCGACCGATACTGCAAACTCCCAAAGAGTTTTCTCCCTGACTCGTGTCTCAATTCCTAGTTCAGAACGGTCGTCAAGAGTTTTGAGCAAGAACTGGAGTCTCCCGCTGACCCGAAAAGGAACGCATCCCCTTCTTCCAACCGCTCAATGCAAACAGAACAAGTGACTCAACATCTGTGAGCTTTGAGATCCTGTCTACAGCTTTCAGGTAGGAAAGAACTCCGTTATGAGCGGCGAAACTAGGAAGCTTCGCTTGGGTCGAGAAAGGCAGATGCTTGAAGAGATATCGAAGCTCTGATTCTACATAGGTTGGGTCCGTTTGAATGGACCAACGTGCAGAGAGCCGAAAATCTTGTTGAGGAATCGAGTTTGATCTCAAGCTCGAAGATGTCGCCGCCGCAGCATCATCTATAGCATCCATATATTGAAGCATGAATTAGTCTTCCATACCGACATTCAGACGACATACATACATGGCGACATCCAAAACTTTCCCGACATAGTCGCTTCGATTGGACAGTTTGGGCGTTCTTAGATGCATGCCTAGTGGAGGGCGCGAAGTCTTCAAAAGTGAAAGAATACCACATGCAATTTGTGTACCGGGATTGAATTTCGAGTCGCTTGTGAGGGAGAGAATGTGTTTCCATACTTCTGGATTAGTCACAAACTCAGCTACCGAACGGTGCAAATAGGCTACGATTGGAGTCGGAGGCCAAAATGTGCTCAAAGCCCGGATGCTACGCAGTTCGAGCAAACCACAACAACGGCTCCGAATCCGAGATGCATCCTTTTCGAAGTCGCGCTTTTTGTGCTGTGTATACCAGGCATCCGGACTCAAGTTGACCGCAATAGATGGTTCTTCTAATGCAGAGGATAGCAGGAGTAATTCAAGGGGTTCTTCATCACCAGAAAGCCTCCACCACTCAAAGATTTGGAACATCTGCGAGGCCTGTACTTGATAGTCTGAGGGCATTTTCTCCATCATCCGGATGTAGAGGTCCCGCAAATCAGTTGGCAAAGCACGAAGCTTCGGAAGAAGCTCTTCAAAGCTGTCTCCATCGTCTAATCCCCGCAGTAGGAGTCCTGTCACAAGCCGAACCCAGAGAAACACCCCCTCAGCTTTGTTCTGAATCTCGACTTTCAAGGTGGCAGCCTTCTTCGGTGACTCGTCTTGGAGTTCGGCCATTGTCGGATGCGAACTTAGTCTGTCCTGAATAAAGACGCTCATATCATCATGCGTTAAGTCTTGGAGCTTTAGCGCTGGACAGTGCCTGAAAACATTGAGACAAGCATTGATAGGTCGGCTCGATACTACGACTTTGATCGCCGAAGAGGCTAAGGAACAGAGGAAAGTTGACATGTCGCGATGGTCTCCAGCAAATTCGTCAATACCATCAATAAAGATGCAGATGCGCAGAAAGGATGCGGACCGAATCTTCAGCCGTTCAAAAGCGCTCTTGAGTTCGATGTAGGAGGGTGGTTCGTCATTACTGAGGGGGATTGCGTTCGTATACAGGCTTGGGAATACAGCGGGAATGAGGTCTTGATATCGAGCGAGTATGCTGTGTAGTAGAGAGCGGAGCATGCCGGTATGGCTCTTCTGTAACTGAGTCCCAATATTCCAAAAGAAGAAATGCGGACTGACAAGGTCATGTTTGCCGGCCCACTTCTCAAGTCTTACTTTCGTTTGCGGATGCGATACAATGTACTTCATCAGTGTTGATTTACCGCTCCCTGCCTTCCCGTTGATGAAATAAGGTAAGGAATTCTCTGCTCCAGAAAGATAAGCACCAAAATCATGCCAAGGTGTATCGGTATGCGGCTTATGAAAGATCCATTCAAACGTTCTTTGATGTGCTTCTTCGATCTCCTCAAACCGCCATGTTCTTTGTCGGAAGTCCAGCCAGCATAGAATTTCTCTCTCTCGGGTTTCCGTGATTGTAGACCGAATCTTCTGGATACCTTCCATGCATGAGTCCATTTGCTTTTGCAACATGTCAAGCTTCGGGCCGGATTGTTGCTGAACTAGATCCTGCAAGAGGCTTAAAGTTCTTGTCATCGTATCGTCACTCTGTTGGGATGAATCATTCCCTGCCTCGATTGACCTGAGATGTTCGAGAATTTCTCGGTGACTTCCCGCCTCCCTAGTGCGTAGAGAAAGCGTTGTAGCAAGCGTGAGGGACCCCTGCAACTTGTCCAGCCTAGAAATATACGCCTCAATCTGACTATGATGCCATTTTATCTTGAAGCTAGATTGAACGCTTCCCAATCGTGAAGATGGCTTCGATTCCCTAATGAGCTCATCAATGTATGCGACAAATTCCTCTCCAGCTTTTCCACAGTCGATTGCCACATCTAGTAGGTGCTGGTCATGTTATTGCTTATTAAAATAATCAACCATTGTGCACCACGCATACCTGCTCTTCTTGCTCAAGTGTAGCTGTACTTGCTTTGAGCCGAGTCACAATTACCTGAGTTTGTTGTGTGAGGAATTCTGCAACTTCACGCAGTCCAAGTAAAGACGAGGGGGCGCCCTTCCTCTTAATCTCTTTAGCAAGAGAGATAAGCTGTCCAGAGAATTGCACGAACTGTACGACGTTACCAGCAAGGCCGACGGCCACAAGAGCTTCCATGCTGCCGAAAGAACAGGTTGAGGAGAGTAGAAGTGTCGAAAAGGAGTTGCGACACATCAGGCTGAAGATGAGCTTCCGGTGTCATGCAGCCAAGGCGGGATGCACAACCGATGAGGCTGAGCGCTTAGATGATAAGGCTGAGCCTCTGCAACTTGGTTTGATGGACGATGCTCAATGTTACGATTGGTGAATTAAAGGCGGTCCAGCATAAAAGTGCTTAGAGCGGTGTGTCAAGGGACTGATAGATCTAACCAAAAGCTACAAAATGACTTGGGTAAAATGCCAAAGAGAAGCTATAACTAGAGGTTATTCTTAAAGCTTTGGCAGAATCGCATCGCGCAATTACCTCGCAAACTGATAAGAAGAGTTTTGGCACATATCCAGAGGCTGAGCGAATGGTTGGCAAAAGTCTACTAATGCATTGGAGTTGCTGGAAAATTGCAATAGCTTCCGAAACACCGCTGGATATGAGAGGTGCACTTTTCAGAAACCAGATTCTTGAACTTGTCTGCTTAGAGTTTTGATATCTCTCTAACATTCAAAGATACCCTTGATTGGAGTACGTCATTCCATGAACAGCTCCCCTTTCAAGCACCATTCTTCCTTAAGCATTATCCCTCGTAGAGCACCGGAAACCATACTATGAAAGTCGTCACATCACTAGCTATTACCTAACGCAGAACGGTATTTGTACAGCCAGTGGACCTAATTCCAGTCTCCCTGTAGTCGTATTGCAACATTTTTTCTCGACGTACTACTTTTACGGTTGTGTTCAGATACACTGCTGGACGAAACGTCGGTTTGCAGACTTATGACACCCTAATACTTGTGCCAAAGTACATAACCGCATCGAATGATTATGATACCTTCAGGTCCGCTTCGTGTGCCTTGCTTGTTCGAAGTCTCATAGCGAAGTGTGCCGTATCAAATAGGAGCACGTAAAGATGAAAGACGATAAAAGTGAGCTTTGGCGGTAACAAGTCGTGGAGCTACAGCATACGAAAGATCATTCAAATACCTTGGCACTAAGGAGGTGAACATCAATTAGTCCAGCTGCACTTCTTGTAGAATGAATGCCGGCTTGATTGTCTTTCATACGTGGTTGAAAGAGCAATGCCTCCACACATACTTTCGTCGCTTGGCGGCCATACTCATGTTTCCCGAAAATACATCCGAAATATCAAAGCACGGAGCTCCAATCCTCACCCTTCATGTACTCCTCGATCGTTGTAACCTTAACATCAATATCCAACTCCCACGGAAACACCACCTTCTCCCCTCCCTCAAACCCAAACTTGTCAAAATACTCAAACATATCAGCGACTTCAGGCCCGTAAATTGGTCCCATCGCTTCCTTCATCGCCTCCAGAGGCATTCTTTCAAACACACACTTCACATTGTTGACGCGACCGAAAGTCTCGCACCATTCGTCGAAGGAGATGTACGAGCCGGCGCCGCTGAGAATCGTGCCTGGAGGCAATTGGACGAGCACTTTTGTGAAATGACCTTTAGAAGGACCAGTTAGCTGAGAAGAACAGTTTCATCGAAGACGACGAATACTTACCAGTGTCCGCCGCCGCATCCGTCATTGGAATCTTCCTATCCCCACTCATAGGCAGACTAACGACAAAGGATCCATCCTCCTGCTTCTTGGGCGACCCACTGAACCCCTTCCAGTTTGTGGCATAGTAACCCAAGTGCAGGAAGCTCGTCTTTGCTAGTAAATCCGGATACGTGGATTTCAGGTAGTTCACAGCTTCGGCTTTGGCGTCGAAATGCAGGTTCCATTTGATGGTGCCGTTGCTCCACTTCCTTGCTTCTGACAGCGTGGATAACACAATGCGATCCAATGAATCGATAGTGGCTGCTGCGGCATCGATGATGGCCCTGAACTGAGCTACTTCTTTGTCATACGCGACTTCATTGGGTGTGCGGTTCTGCTCGGCAGCAAGCTTGTGTGTGGAAGGGTCGCTCAAATGGCCCCAGAAGTCTGTGGTACCGAAGATTGCGTTCGCACCCTGGAAAGCCTTTTTGAGTGATGCTGGGTCATTCAGATCGCCTTTCACGATCTCGACGCCTTGAGAAGACCATTTTTGGGCTGATGGCTTGGACGGATCACGGGCGATACCGCGGACTTTCCATCCTTGTTCGTTAAGAAATACACGAGCGACAGAAGAGCCCTATAAAGATCAGATTTATGTATGGTAGCCTTGAAGTAGCCAAGATCGCAGTGTGTACTTACCTGGTTCCCGGTTACTCCAATGACAGCGATTGTCTTCGTCATGATTCAGCGGAAATAGATTGAGTTGAGTCTGAGTTGAGTCTGATAGGTAGTAGATAAAGCACTCTTAGGAATTGGAAGTACGACGCTTATATACTTTCATTGTCTTGAACACGATAGTGTTTCTAGGCCTTTTCGTCCGAACGTTGTGTATGCCAATTGGTAACCACGTACTAGTATCATCCCCGTTAAGCCTCTTGGCCAGACTGGCGTTCACCATGCATCAGGCATAGTCAGCTGTTCGCACCTTGAGGCATACTGTATCCGGCCAATCAAGGATGGTTGCTAACGTTGCTTTTGGATTATTCTTGTTCTCTCGGTAGTTTCGGACATGAGCAGTCTGCGTGTCTCGCCACTCACCGGCTCCCATATCACCGATTGCAGATGCAGTACCCCGTGAGAACGGTGCGAGAAGGAAATCGGACGACGAAAGAAGCCGATGTTACTAATCTGCGATACTACGGCTGTGTTGTACTAGATCTAAACGGGAAAGTCTTGGCATCCGTCATGCATTTTGGGAGTGGTGACGCTAACGAGCAACATAGGTGCAGCTTACCAACCCTCGTCAAACGTGTCCTCCGAATGCCGCTGCTAAGAGCTCAAGTGATGTATTCTTACACGCGCAATTACACGTGCACGTGCGCATATGTAGATGTCTAGACCTTATATTTTTCTACATTAATGACTAAAACATAGAGGCAATCAAGTTGGCCTCGGCCTTCGGAATGGATGCGCTTCAGTATTGCTATGTAATCGTCAGCTTCTTCATTACCAAGATAGGCTCAAATGCGCTATCAAGTACAAGTACTTACAAGACGTAATCATCCAAGCTCACAAGGTTCGGCTCGCTGAAAATCAAGTAAAAATACTTGAGCGTCTCGGCCATCCAGAAGCTCTCACATTCGTCCAGCTTCAGCGGTCCCTGTCCCTTAGGAACTGTCACGTCAGCAATGGCCGAGTGGGCAAACTCTGCCAGAGTGGCGTTTTCGATGGCTTCGAACATGCGCCAAGCTGTGTCTTGTAGTGCTGTGTCACCGGTTATACGGTAGAGGATGAAGACTGATTCGATGGCTTCGGGGCTACACAATAGAGTTAGATGAATATTTCCAAAAACAGGCAATAGTCGAACGATGACGCCACATACCGAAGAAGAAATCGGGGGTCTACGATTTTAGAGAAGCCAGGCTGAAGCCCCACTTCCTTGATGACGTCCTGAACGTCGTAATGTTGGGCGTGAAGAGTACTTGAATGAGCAAGCTTGACAGCATTGTGCCACTTTGCAACGTCCCAGACGCAGTCCTCATCACTGGCACATGGCACCATGCTGAAAGCCTCGGGCATAATACCTGTGGGCATTGCCTCATACGCCCAGGTACAACCATCTACCAGTTTACGGGCAATGTCCAGCTCGTCAGTGCGGTTGAAGATCTTGGCACCAAGCCCTACCATACCACCTGCGAAGCATGCCAGATGCTGGCCGTCAGGCTCAAGCTTGATAGAGCCACCCGAACTAATTCGTGCGTTACCCGGCATCAGAATATGCTGATCGTGAGGGATCATAGCACGGAAGAACAAGTGCTTTTTCGCAGGCTCAATGGCGCTCTCGTACATCTTTCGGTATTGGTCTGTAACACCCCCAAGAAGCAAATGCTGCTTGGGCAAATACTCGTATAGCGAATCCGTCATACCGCCCATGGTGAAGGATCCATGACCATCAAATTCTTCTCGAAAAGGGCTGACGAGGATGGGAAACAGGCCAGGTATTTTGGTCCGACTCTGGTGTTTCTCAAGCATATTAGTGATCCTTTGTACTGCATCGTGGTATTTGAGGTCTCCTGTGATCTGTGAGAGGCGAGTAAACTCAAGAGTCAGCGAGCCTATCTCTGCACTGAGCGCCTGCGCGTCAGCTTCTTGGTGACCGTTCAAGGCAGCACTGTTCGATGTCAGTTTACAGCAGTTGCACACGAGGCACAAGCTTACTTTTCCCAGTCCCACCGTGTGACCGGCATCCTGTTCGGCGTGTCAAACGCGGCGTACAGCATGTCCCCTAGCTCAACCGCTTTATACAGCAGCGTAGAATGTTTCCCCTTACTTAAATCGTACGCGCTCAAAAGTCCACCAAGGTAGCGAATGGTTGTTTCAAAAACATTCAGACGTTGGACGGCTGCAGTGGTAAAATCAATTTTCTTGACAGCATGTACAGCCTGCTCGAACTCTTCCTCTAATCCCATGATGAAAAGCGTATCCAGCGAATCTACCAGGGTCGCTGCTCGCTGCCCGAAGCCATTTTTGAAGCCTCCTGTCACCGGAGTAACTTCATCCTGCAACCATGCTTGCTGTTTGTAGCCTTGCCAAGAGTGCAAGAATGCCTTCTTCACCGCTTCCTGCCTTTGCTTCCTCTCTGCCTTATTGTGCTCCGTCTCAATTCCAAATTGATGTTGTATCTTGGGGATCGCTATCGGCGAACCTGTTGGCAAAGGCGCCAAGGAGGAAACTGGGTGTCGCAGCGGGACATTCTTCCATGCTACAGGATTCGTTATGCGATTGGAAGAGGTAGACGTAGGCGAAGGTAGGCTGTTTCGTGTACCGAGCTGGCGAAAGGCGAGAATAACAAGCGTTGTGGATACGAAAAGCACGATAATGCGTCGAATGATTGGGCTCATGGTAGCCAGGTGAAATCTAGGGAGTTTGCCTCATCCAGCAAAAGTCCAAAACGATGTCTAAAATAAAAGGGACGTTAACCGATTGAAGCAGTCAGCGGCCGAGGGTGCCGAAGGAAGTAAGTAAAGATGATCCGATACGAAGCAGACAGACAGATATTCTAGAAACTACACAGAATTGGTGTCCAGAAGCTCAGGACACGATGCAATGCTAAGAGAAGGGATGAAAAGACAGGAGGTCCATGGTGGCTGCATGGCTAGGCCAGCAATGTTGGGGACGACAAGGCTGACAGCCGGCCCCGACACAATTGCGCGTCACCGACCCTGAACTAGCAGGGGTAGCCATGCGCCGATCTCAAACGGTCGGCCCCGTCACGTCCGGCCAGTGCCAGCCGGAGTACTGGAGATACAGACCTCATCTTCTGCGCTTCCTCCAAGATGAAGTACAGTGGGTAAGCACGCAACCTTTTCTCCCTGAGTGGGAGGTTTTCTTTTTTCTTCGGATTGAGGCTAAAGCTCGCAGGCTCTACTTCATCTCCAACCCCTCTACAAGCGTCGAAGCCGCCCTCTCCACCGTCACCAGCCTCACGCAGAACATCGAGACAAGCTTCCTAAACCCTACCCGTCAATCACCATGGACACTTTCCTACCGCGCGTTCCGCGATGTGATTCCTCCAGGCTACCAGCCGCCCACTGGTCTCGACGGTAAACCAAAGCCATACATACATTCGTATCAGCACCTACTCCACCTCTCCACTCTCGCCTCGAATAGAACGTATGTCTATGCGCAGCCAGCAGAGCAGCCGGCAACTACCGCATCTATACCGCTACGCCAACAAGACGCGCATGCCTCCATGCTCCGAAACCAATCTTCCGCGCTGTGGGCACAAAGACACGTACTCGCTGTGCGCGAAGGGAGCTCGTATAATGCTGGGCTCTGCACAATACAAATCGGAGAACTGCGAGCAACGCGCGAAGGGCCCCAATCAGGTGCGTTGTTGTCTCCGGGTGTAGTCCTCTGCATTACCACAGTCGTTGGTGCAGACGACTCGGACACCGACGTCGACTTTGGATACACGTCCCTGGAGAACGGTGCAGCGACAAACGATGTGAGCATCAAGAAAGAAGGGGGGGAGGAGGAGAAGGACGAAGAAATAGACTTTGCGTATGCACAGTCTCTGATTCGCGAATGCTGGAATACTATCAAGCAAGGAAAGGACTTGGGCCGTTCGGAAGTTAAGGAGTTCATGATGACACCAAGGACAGAGGCGAATAGCGAGAAACAACGCGAGTTGGCTGTGCATATGTGGTGCGATGCACTCAGGATGAGGGGTTGAGATGTCGTTCTCCTCCCTATCCCCACCATTACATGTTCTTTCTCCTTCAACCCGACGGCTTACAACTACGGGATACCCTACTCGTGCATACAATCGGCCTTGTCAAGCATATCCCGCAAAACTGTGTATGCTGCATAGAGTGTGCTTTGAGCAGCGAGTTAGCCCAAAAGAATATGCCCAGGCGAACCTGGATGTATTAATGTCTTAGCTAGGAGTCAGCACGCCATGAATCAGCTACTCGTACCTTGTTCATGTACCGACTTCAAGTAGGCCAATTACATTACTTTGGCGAATCAATACTACTACTACATTACCATAATCACTTTGCAGATACAATGAAGCAAATAGATACATCAGACCACTGTTTCATGACTTGTCTTGCACAGCTATCTGCTCTACCAATTAATTACTCTCCCCGGTCATTATCACAGCACAACAAGATTGAACAAACACATGAGCTTTATACAAGTCAATTGCCGACGTCACAGGCCAACTCCTACCCAGTCACTCATGTCGACCTTTTTCCAGTCTCATGCCCCTACACCTAGTATCCTTAGGTATCCCTACAGGTATCTAAATAGAATAACAAACATCGAACAAACGTGTCAAACCATGAAGAAGGCAAAGAAGAAAGGTAAAAAAGAAGAAGTAGAAGTAAGAGAAGAAACGAAGGTGGTAAAGTCAAGTATTAAGGCAAAGCGCGCATATTCCAATTACAACACATAGTTGGCGAATCAGATCCAGGACAGATCAACAGAGCGACGCCCTTTCCGTAAGTACCCTAGACTTAAATAATTGCAAAAAGAAACAGAAATGAGAAGGTAGTGAATGGCGACCGATTAGGTGCTGTCGTTGATTGAATGAGATATCGCTCATGTGAACATGACATTGGCGAGTATCCAAGATGGCCGAAATGCTTACTGCGCACCAACCTCCTCTTCAGCCCAGCCAGGCAAGCCACCATCGCCCTGGATGGCGAGGCCGTAGCCACTGTTGCCACTACCAAAACCACCAATGCCAGAGCTCAGACTGCCAAAAGATCCTTGTTGAGGAGCTTGAGTCTGGGGCATGGAGTGATTGAAAGGACCTTGCGTGAAAGCAGGAAGGCTTACGGCACGAGAGTGCTGACCACGCGAGTTGAGGTTAGAGGGCGCAAGAAGGCCGCCAACGGTGGTCGTTCCAGAGCCACCAGCTGAGGTGCCGTTGATGAGGCTAAAACTTGAGGTGCTTTGGTGCGAGCTGTGGGAGTGGTGGGGCTGAGGGGTGTTGAGATCGGCACCGTAGAAGGCAGCTTGAGGGGATTGGAACGATGACTGCTGCTGTTGTTGCTGC
>JAODYC010000015.1:176030-193638 GCA_026262405.1 Curvularia hawaiiensis | reverse complement strand
GAGGAAGAGGAGGACGAGAACAAACCCCGAGTATCAACGCGGAACAAAACCCAAGCCGACGAGGCCCCCAAGGACCGCTGTCTCCGGTGGACCAACAGCATCATGCGCGAAGAATCTGGTCACAATCACTTTGAGGAGTACGAGCCACCGAAAAAGGGCAAGGCAAAGGCAAACAAAGCGAACAAAAGCAAGGGTCGACGCTAATTTCTACGGTTCGAGAAGCCTATGCAAGAAGGTCGAGAATGGTTGGAACATCTGCGTATATTCACGAATGACGAAACAGCATATTTTGGCGAATTTCGGAGCTTTGATACCAAGAGGCAATAAGCGCTCAGAGTACATCACATGCATTTTAAGGCGTTTGGCAGGGTATGGCATTGCGCTGGCGTCGTTGGCTAGAAGGCTCGGTCCTGGCCCGTGGAGATCATCATCACTTGCATTGGGCGGATTCTCTTTACCAAATAGCATTTCGAGCAGCTATGGGCTGCTTGCTGTTTGGAGCAAACAGTCAATCGATGTAACACAATATAGTTCAAAAAGTTGTAGTTCAATACATTGTGCGGGTGGCCAAAAATGTCAGTCTTATTCCAGAGCAGTAGCAGCGCGCGCATGTGACGTATCAACCGATACGGACTAGCGTGTCAACGCCAGGCGACTCCCGACCAGAGGCCTCCAACAACACGCGCCTGTATACCCCATCTTAAGTCCTTCATTTCATGTAATCAGGCATCAGCGCTATTGAAATCACGTTCCGTACAACATTTGGGAACTACCCAGAAGCGCACAAAAGAGCTCCATCGACATTAGACAGCCGTGAACATGGCTGCGAATGGGGCGCGAAAGGGTGAGCCCATGCCGCAGCGTCCGCACCCCACACGCGCGTCGGCACTAATGCGCTACAGAAACTCCCACAGCTGCAGAGGAAACCGCGGGTTTGCTCGACTCAAGTATAGTAAAAGGTGTCGTCAAGCCGGAAAAGTCCAAGATCAAGTTGAGGATCAAAAAGCCGGTGCCTAAACCATCGATACCGGGGAATTGGAAGGAGAGCGATGCGACAAGTACGTCTACCTTTGCATGCCACATGCCATGTTTATAGGTGCTGGCCACGGTATGCTAACGTAGTTTTCAGATACTGAGAACAAAGCCCCCACTGCGTCGACGACTTCGCCCGTGATCAACCCACTCGATGAGAAGACGATATCTGGCTTTCCCAGCGGTCGCCCGTTAGATGACAAGGTAGACACCGTACAATGCAAGCACTGCCGTCGGCCAGTACTCCGTGCATCATCAGCAGCACATATCCGCGAATGTCTCCACAAGAAGCAAGAGAAACTCAAGAAGAAGAAAGAAGCGAAAGAAGCGAAAGATGCTGCGCTTAGGAAAGAAAAGGGGGAAGACGATGAGGGCGGCAAATCGCGCAAGTCGGCCATCAAGGGTGCTTCCATGGATGGGGAGGGCGCGAAAAAGGGCAAGAAGCGGAAGCTTGATGGCGATGCTGAGAAGGCGCCTAATGCGAAGAAAAAGAAGAAGGACGAACCTAAGCAAAAGGGCGCGAAGCCTAAGGGTCCTGTTGATGTGGAGAGACAATGTGGTGTCTCTTTACCAAACGGTGGATACTGTGCTAGAAGTTTGACCTGCAAGAGCCATTCAATGGGTCTCAAGAGAGCTGTCCCAGGACGCAGTTTGCCCTACGATATGTTGCTGGCGCAATATCAAAAGAAGAACCAGGCCAAGATACAGAGTATGCCACTAGATGACCAGGCTCTAGGAAAACATGCTAACGCGATCTCCAGGATCACTTATTGACGCCAACGCTCCTCTTCCCGAGGACCTCGAGCCCTCCGGCGCCGTTGATTCTGATGAAGAGAAGGACTCGATAATGGCTGCCTTGGGCCGACATCGACCGCGTCCCCTGGCAACGTATACCCATACATCCCAACGATCGAAATACCAATACATACGCATGAAAGGCATGATCCGCTCAGCACTTGGAGCGCCGCCCGGGGGAGGAGGTTCTATGTTCTCGGGAGGAGACAATACGAGTACCGGACGGGGAATGGCATTGGGTATGATGGGCGCACCTTTAAGTGCGACCAACGAACATTTTCCACAGAGCGCCGGCTTTGGAGCGCCACTAAGTGCCGGGCTTGACAGCGGAGCGGGCAGTAGGCGGCAGAGTACTATTAGTTCTGGTGGGCCTCGACAGTTGCTTCCCGGACATCTGCAGAAGGTGTCGTGAGGCAGAGTATATGCATGACGGATGGGCACAGGCGTTGATAATGGTTCTGGTTTAAAGCCCGGGTTTTGGCGTTATGATACCCGTGCAGGACAAAGGTTTTTTATGCCAACACCGGCTAGACACTAGCTGTTCATGTTTAACTATGATTGAGAAATGACTTATTTCGGTTGTCGGATGCTACCAGGTGCGCAGGCCCTAATTGCGTGAAGAGCATACAGAGTGGTTGCGGTGAGGTACCGCATCAAGCAAAAGCACAAAGTCCGAAGCCAAGAAAGATAGAGAGAAGGCGGTGGGCAATGTGGCGGGCCCATCACGGCACTCCAAGCTCGGAGGCCTGTCCAGCCATGTTGCGTGGGATGGCGGGGCTGCTGCCCGTGTCAACATGGCTTTTGAGCCTATGCCTCCCCCTCCTCCGATTCCGCTTCCCCAATCGCACCCTTCTCTTCGCTCGTCTCGAGTCTGCATCAGTCCCAATTGAGTCTAAAACCCTTTTCTTTGAATGATCCTCTCAGCCCATTGGCGGACTTGACCGTAGAGCTTGCATGATCACACAACCTTGGTAAGCCGAGCTTCTCTTACTACTTCCAAAAGCAACCTGGGCTGGTGGGGAAAGCAAAATCGTCTACAAAGGTGGGATTGCCCGCGGAAGATGACGACGGAGCGGTTCCCTTCTGTTTTAGCATCTCCACATGCAAATCGTCGTCATATCGTCACTGACACGAGCTTCAAGGTCCCCACCTACAACTCTCAAACTCTCGTTTTGAGACACCACGCCTCTCACGATACCCCTCCTATCTGATTCACCTCCACGACCGCAATCATGGTGCTTCTAGGCGCAAAGAAACCACCGTCCCGCAGGGGTATGTTCAACGCTGCTTATCATAAAGATTGAGGGAGTAACCAACGTTCTAGGTTCCATGGCGGACATGCCCCGGGATCTCAAGGAACAAATTGACAAGCTGGAAGAGCAGTTTGTCGTTTCCACAGAGAAGCTAAAGCACATCTCTGACCACTTTGTCAAAGAGCTTGAGAAAGGACTTTCGGAGCAAGGCGGAAGCATTGTGAGTCGTAGATCGGTCGCAGCATTGGGAAGCGAACACTGACAAAGATAGCCCATGATTCCGACATGGTGCATGGCCTTCCCTGATGGCAACGAGACTGGCTCCTATCTTGCGCTTGACATGGGTGGTACGAACTTGCGTGTTTGCGAGGTCACCCTGACGGAAGAAAAGGGCGAGTTTGAGATCATACAATCCAAATACCGCATGCCCGAGGAGCTCAAGACTGGAACTGCCGAAGAGCTATGGGGCTACATTGCTGACTGCCTGCAACAATTCATCGAGTACCACCACGAGGGCGAGCAGCTCTCTGATCTACCCCTCGGATTCACCTTCTCCTACCCTGTTTCGCAAGACGCCATCGACCACGGTGTCCTACAACGGTGGACCAAGGGCTTCGATGTACAAGGCGTAGAAGGTGTCGACGTTGTACCTGCATTCAAGCAGGCACTGGAAGAGCGCGGCGTGCCCATCAAGCTGGCTGCGCTGGTTAACGATACCACTGGTACCATGATTGCATCGGCATACACCGATACCTCCATCAAGATTGGTTGCATCTTCGGCACAGGTTGCAATGCTGCCTACATGGAGGAATGCGGTGCCATTCCCAAGTTGAAGCACATGAACCTAGACCCAAAACTGCCAATGGCCATCAACTGCGAATGGGGTGCGTTTGACAACGAACACCAAGTTCTGCCAAGGACAAAGTACGACGTCATTGTTGACAAGGAATCGCCTCGGCCAGGCCAACAGACTTTCGAGAAGATGGTTGCAGGTTTGTACCTTGGTGAGATCTTCCGTCTAGTTCTTCTAGATCTTCACAAGGGTTCTGAATGTAGCATGTTTGAGGGCCAGAACCTCAGCAAACTCGACAAGCCATACTCACTTGATGCTGGCTTCCTCTCGCAAATCGAAGAAGACCGCTTCGAGAACCTGCAAGACACGTACGATCTATTCCAGGAAAAACTTGGCATTGTCTGTACCAAGCCTGAACTCGAGCTCATTCGCCGCCTTGCTGAGCTCATCGGTACCCGAGCTGCTCGCCTGACCGCCTGTGGTGTCTCTGCCATCTGCAAGCACAAGAACTGGAGTGAGGTGCATGTTGGCGCGGACGGTTCCGTTTTCAGCAAGTACCCACACTTCAAGATCCGCCAGGCTCAAGCGCTGAAGGAAATCATGGACTGGCCTGCTAAGTACGGCAAGGGCAAGAATGACCCTATTGAGGTGCTACCTGCTGAGGATGGCTCCGGTGTTGGTGCTGCATTGATTGCTGCGCTTACAGTCAAGCGTGCGCAGGAAGGACAACTGGCTGGTATCAGGGATCAAGATGCGCTGCTTGCTATGGGAAAGAACAACAAGAAGAAATAATTGTTGGATCAAGAAGTATTTGATATGTAGAGAATCTATTCCATTGAACATTGTGGAGAAGTCTATCGAATGTGTATGTATTATCCATTATACACAAGAAGAAAGCCAGGAAAGAAAAACATGATACAAAGAAAGCCCCTCTTATAGTTCCTTCTTACTCGCCCGGTCGTATACTTAGTTGTTCTATGTGGTGAGGCTCGATTGTGCGCCTACTTTAGTCATGACATTCTACCTTTATGTATGTTGGCAACGATGACATGATGCCTATGGACCTAGACCTATCTAACTAGTTGCAGGCCTTGATGTTCAGCCCAAACCCATCTGAAGCTATTGTAGACGCGTTTGTCTTTTCAAGAAGCCGAGACTAGAACTCAGCTTTTGTATAGACTTGAATTGGCGCTGGGGACAAGAAATATTAGGAGGTCATGGCTTGAGAGAGTATTTGGTTCAGTTAGTGGAAGAGATGTCTAGTACCAAACTCTCAGCTCAAGGACGGCGTGATGGAGTGTTCTCAACATAGTCGAGTATTGGTTGGCGGACTTTGAACTGAACGAGATCAGCATAGGAGCTGACAAGCTGACACGTTCCAGACAATTGAAGCAACCCGGAAGTGATGCCGCGTATACGCTCTCCCCATGCAGTTTTGTAAGCGGCCCTATTATGTAGGACTCGCTTGGCGTAAGAACCAAGCAGAGTCAGCATAGAAAGGGTCTCTTGATCCTAAGCTATACCTTTTAAGATGATGGATCATCACAAGTATCGGTAAGTAGGTAAACGTTATTTGGAGGATGGGAATTCTTATGGCTGCCAATAGCCAATCATGCCAAAGCTCAATTGCTGGCGCAACTACTCGCAGATCAAAAACGGGAAGGGTACATCTTCGCACTAAACCACATACTCTAATTTTCGGCGACTTTTTATCACTACACTATATCTTGTATCAGCTTTGCAGTCAACAAATGTCAAGCAACTTCAATGTGCCTGAGCATACAAGGTGGCTCTCTACATGAGGGTGTGTGTTATTTAGCTCAAAGTAAGCTATTGGTGTGGGAAAATCGTGTCCGTGTACATTGGGTTCCTTTTCCTACCTTTACAAGAGGAGGCTTTACTCTTCGGCTAAGCTACTCTTGGTCGACTCAACTAAGCCTACGCTCTACTTGCCTCCACCACAGCGGCTCCGCAAAGCAGAATTAACACAGGGACGTATACATGTACTTCACACTCTTGTAAATGTCGATTCGTCCGGCGGAGTTACCTCCGCGTATGTGGAATGCGCCGGACAGATCCGGAGCACCAAGAGCACCAAGAACACCAAGAACACCAAGACGGTGATTATTGTGTTAATATACATCGTAAGCATCTGTCGCTAAAGGACCGAAGTTACTGATTCATGGATATCTGTGTTCAAAACGCCGCCGCTGCCAACATTGCTTAAGCTCAACCAACAAAAATTGTTTGCCAACAAGACATCCAGTCAGAATGGGCAATCGTCTCAGCGTATTCTTCCCTCCAGCTCCTTCGTTTACCGAAGGCTCGCTGCCAAACCTCAAAGATAAAGTCTATGTTGTGACCGGTGCTTCCGCCGGTGTAGGCAAAGAGCTCACTCGACTGCTCTATTCCCACAACGGGACCGTATACCTAGCCGCACGCTCCTCTGAAAAAGCAAACTCAGTCATTTCCTGGATCAAAGAGCAACATCCATCGTCCCAAGGCAGATTATCCTACCTGCATCTTGATCTGAACGACCTTGAAGGTATCAAGATATCTGCAGAAACCTTTCTCGCGCAGGAAAGCCGTCTCGATGTCCTCTTTAACAATGCAGGCGTCATGGGTACACCTAAAGGGGGAAAGACAAAACAGGGATATGAGGAGCATCTTGGCGTCAACTGTGTTGCACCCTTCTTATTCACCAAGTTACTCACCCCGATGTTGCTTATGACAGCCAAGAAAGAGGAAATGAAGGGGAGCGTACGGGTAGTCTGGGTATCGAGCATGGCGGCGTTCGTATCAGCGCCGAGTGGAGGCATCGATATGCAAAACCTAGACTACAAGAAGGACGTTTCGCAAATTACCAAGTATGGAATTAGCAAAGGCGGGAACATTCTGCATTCATTGGAGTTCCAGCGGCGGTATGGAGACAGTGGCATAGCCAGTATTGTATGTTTGTTTCCTCCACCTTCCTTTCCTCCCATTCCTCTTTTACTCTTCCCTCTCCCTGCTATTCTGCTTCATTTCTCGTGACTAATGTTCTTTGCTGCCAGGCGCTTCATCCTGGAATTCTAGACTCTGAACTCTCTCGTAACATGCCAAGGTGGCAGTATTTCATGGCCAAGTTTCTCTTGTATCCGCCTGTGTATGGTGCGTACACGGAGCTTTATGCAGGCTTTGCGTCGGACACAGCGATGCCCAAAGAGAGCGAGTGGGTTTTGCCTTGGGGCCGCGTGGTGAAGTTGAGGAAGGACTTTTATTCTGACCAGGGTAAGGGCAATGCAAAGGCGTTTTGGGAGTGGAGCGAGAAACAGGTCGAGCGCTTCACTTGAGGTATTTGCGGACAAGATTTTTATTGTTACATCACAATCATACAGTTTTCGGGTAAAATGGTTGCCTTTTTCTTTCCGTTTGTAGTTCAAACTTTAGTAGCATGGCGTTTTATCACAAAACACACAGTCTCTCTCTCTCTTCTTCACTTTCTTGTTTAGCAAGACATGTGTGAGGGCGACTTCACGCAGTATAAGTGAACGAGCAGGTAGAGGGAAAAGACGATCTATTTGAGGGACGAAAATAGCAGACACCGAGCTAACTACTAACAATCTCTAGGTAATATACCTAGAGGATGAGCTAACTACAGGTCAAGGGTAGCCAAGTTTGGCTAAGGCAAAGCTTGCTAAGGCAAATGGCTTGATCGGCAATTAGACGGCTGATCACTCGGCTTGTCAAGCAGGAAAGGAAGAAACTATAAGGAAGTAAAGGAAAGACAAAGAAGAAAAGCAAAGGTGAGGCAACAGGGCAGGATGTGAAGGATAGTAATAGCTGAGTGAGGCTTGTGAGCCTGTGTCCTTGCAACATGGTTCAGTAAAATATCAAAATTTTCTTTCTAGCATACTAGGAAAGAAAAAGAATATTGAATCCTCTTGCGATCTTGATCCCAAAATCTCTGACGGAGTCCCTATTGTTCCAATTCTTGTCGTCTTGTCTTAGGTCCAAAAAATATTCTCCCTAAGACTATAGAGAGACAATAGATCAGGGGTTGCAGCAGTAATCACGGCCCTACGTGGTTGTTAGTTAACTCAAGAACCTCGATTTGTCTAGCTCCTTCCCGCTTCCCACATGTTTTTCTGCGCCACCTCTTCATTGTTTTGTATACCAATGCAATATGGTATTGACACGTACCTTGATTGTCTTCAATACCTATTGCTACGTTAGCCATCTTTATAAATAGAGTAGGAATGTAAAATAACCAACGAGGTAAAAGCACTGAAAAACATACCTTTGGTTTGTAACAGACTAGTGAGTAAGTGCCGGTGGGATCATGAGCAGAGGAATAGGATGCGCAGCCAGCGGGACTCTGGCGTTTTACAGAGTCTGCTGCAGGGAGTGCAGATGCAAAAGCAGCGAGTGCTGTGATGGTGATAAATACGAAAGACTTCATTTTTAATTTATGAAGATAGAGTGTTTGTTTGTGCTTGAGGAGGAAAGGTACGAACTTGGTGATTTTCTGTATGGAAGATGGCTCAATATTTATAAAATTTAAGAAACAAGAACCAAGGCGACTGGTCAGTCCAGAACCATTGCAGAGTAAAACCTAATATTGATTTGTATATTTTGACTTTGAAGTGCACGGGTGGTTACAAATGTCAAGGTTACCAGTCAAAGCGCTATACGAGCCGTGGAGGACCAGGGCAGCATGTATTGCAGCCCTGTATCGCACGTTAGTCGATCGAAATTTAAGTGCCCACTCGTTTTATTCATCTTTCTCTTGTGCTCTTCTATCCTTGCCCTTGCAAATCTCCTCTTCTTCGCTTTAAGATTGTCTTTTGTATCTAGCAAAATGGTACTTACTTTAACGTTCTTTGGTACTTATCAGCACGTTAGTCTGTGTCCCACAGTGAAACGTAACTAGTCCACGTGAACGAAACAGCGGAGAAACGTCAACGAACCCAATCTACAGGGCAAGAATAGTATGTAGTTTTGTAGCAATAACTAAAATCGCACGTTTCTCTCTTCTGTAGGTCAGCCAATGCAGGCTCGGCTGGGTGCGCATATGCGACAGTGGCTAATGCCGCTAAAACAAGAGCAACAGGCTTCATGGCTCAAAAGAGGTATGAGGATCCGACAAGTAGAGATGGAGATGCGGAACTAGCTGAGCTACGCAAGATGCAAAACGCTTGGCATCATACTTCAAGCTACTAGGGCAAGTCTGTGCGCAATTAAATTTCATGCTTATATGTTTACGCATAACCTAGTACTGATATCAGGGCAAGTGGTGCCAGTTGGGGTGAAATGGTGCCAATGGCAACTTTGTTGGGTTTCAGGATAGGAGTTTCTCGTATTCTACGGGGGATGGTTGCGATACCAAGACCTATAGTGAAAACTATGTTTATGCACATACTAGATTCTTCTAAAACATCTAAATATAGTATCTCGCCTTCCATTTTTCGCTCATTTTAAGATTCTATTCGTTCTTATAGTCTATCTGGTGTGTGATTATGGCGTCATACGATTTATTACTTGTTCTGGCTTTCGTGTGGACCTAGTGCTGACATCAGCAAATATACACGACACTGAAAGATCGGGAATGACTAAAGTATGTCTACTCTAGAAGTATTCAACGTTCTCTATAAGAGATGCATCGTTACAACCTACCAACAGCCTAGCTTGGGTCCGCTAATGCTCAAGTAGCTAATGTCGCGACAGCAACAAATGTGAAAAACTTCGGCCTTCTTTGACAAGACAGAACGCAATATCCAAAAAATAAGGTTCAGAATGAATCTTACATACGCAATCTGGTGATATCGAAAGCGTGAAGTGAACAAAAAAGTTTAGACGTGATAAGGAAAAGAAGATGATTTTGAATAGTGTTGTACGGTCACCAGGCTTCCTAGCATATAAGACCACAATGACGCCAGAAAGATGACTACTACTAAGCACTTGGCGAGACAATTATACGTGAAACATGCGCACAGCAGACGACCGAAATCAGCAGTTTGAATAGTGAATCAGATCATTATGGAGTCATTGACTTCTTTTCTCAATTTTAACCTAAGACAGCTCAGCCAAGGCATTAGAACACATTCAATTAATAGGGCCGAAGCTAGAAGATCGCAACGGCGTTTGGCGGACTAGCTACACCACCCGGAACCTGTAGAACGTGATGGTTAGCTTCACGGTACCACCTTATTTCCTCTACTCTATCCTAGCGCAACCTTTCACACCCGATCGATGAAGAAAAAGTTTCACATACCTTCAACGGCACACTACTCACGAAGCACGTCTTCCTCCCCAACTCGACACTTTTCTCACAAAGTGCTTCCAAATCCCACATTTCGCCAATCATAACGCCCCAACCACCAAGCAGCCACTGATGCAACAATCCACCACCCTGCATCTCTTTCTCCCAAGACTCGTTGGCCCACATGCCACCCGGGGCGTTGTGTGCGCCTACTAGGGGGGACATTTCAAATGAAGGAGCGTCAGATGCTGTGGTCTAGTTAAAACATGTGACGAGCACCAAAAACCGAAGATCGGAAAAGAGAGGTTGTAGAGACTAAACTGGGAATATTCTTACCAACAGCCGCGAACCCACTTTCCCAAATCCACTGTAAGCTCTGCTTATCTGATTGAACGCCCAGAAAAGTTGGCGGCTTATCTTTGAGTGCTTTGCGTTCTTCTTCACCGAGCTTCATATAGTCCATTGTGAACCCTGTTCTCAGTAAAAGCAGATCACCTTCTCTCGGCTGTACACCGGTATCTTTCAGCATGTCCTTTAACACGTCTGCGGTGATGCTGTTGGCCTCGAGCGCATCTACTCTCTTTTCGCCTTTCTTCTCGAGATAGCGGGGATAGTCTAGAATAATGCCTCTGGTGGTGATGCCGCCTGAGTTGGCTATACGATCGATGCCAATGACTTCCGAGGACTCAAGGTCTTGCTGTGAGCGTCCGCCGTAGTATTTCTTTGCGCTTTGGTATCCATAGTGCCGGAAGCCATCCCATTGACTACTCCCTTGCGTGTTGAAATCCAGATGATCGTCATTTACGGTTCGTTTCGTTCCATCTGGGTGCTCCTTGTTTTTCATCTTCCAAGAGAATGATGGACGGTTGAAGGATGGGTGGGATGGCAGGTTGAGGTACCAGTCCAAAGATACACGGTCGCCGGTTTGGATTTCTTGGGCGGCGGCTTTGACAACAGAAGGTGTGATCATGTTGAGGGCACCGAGCTCATCATTGGCACCGTAGAGACCCCATGCATTTCCTGGCGGACCGCTCTTGTCAAGCGGGAGCTCCGTGAAGGAAGGTCGAGATGGTGGCGCCATTGGGATCTACGTTACTCCCCTTTTATAGTTTCCTAGTCGAACACACAATTCGAAAGCCCGGATGACTTGTGGTTCGCTTTCCAGTGAGAGAATCAGGCAGAAAACATTATGCATTATTGTGTATCCAACTCCGAGGTGCATGCAAAGCCGTATGACGTGTAGTGGGGTAAAGGGCGGGGTAGCCCCTGGCTATTGTTGCTGCTCGGTACTTGAACCGACCCTGATGCAGTGCAGAGATAACATATGGCCTGGCACTAGAAGTAGGATTCCAAAACTACAAAGAATCCCGGGGCAGGTTTGTCTTGGCAGTCGTGGGAACTACTCGCGTGATATCGTTGCACAGAATCTCTGCAGTCTATGCGCTTTCGATGTGACTGTCATTCATCTACTCAACGTACGACATCGTCGCCTTTAGAAATCGGGGCCCATCCCTACACCAGTCCCTCTTGAGCCAGTGTTCTTCAGATGGGCACCACTGCCCTTAAACAAGCTTTGCCAGATAAAAGCTTCGCTCAACAACAACTCAATGTCTTTCTCGGTCCATTGGCGAGTTGGTAACGATTGCAGAAACATCATGATTTCCTGGAAATCCATCTTGCGAAGCTGATCTGACCATTTTACAAGGAAGGCAGCACAAACGTAGAGATGGAAAGACGAGAACCCGTCTTCTTCGGCCTGGTAGGCGTCAGTTGTATTTCCCACATTACATCCAGCTACACTCACCAGATAGGTATCCCACATGCGTATCGTGTTCTTTACAGATATCTCACGCATCAAAAGGCAATTCATCCAACGGAAACTGAATTGGATGAACTCGACACCTTCGTTTTGGAGATGCTTTGCCAATCCGTCGTCGATACGTGTAGTGAGATCTCTTAGGTCTGACACCTGCCTCTGAATTCCTGGTTGATGAGCGATGTAGTTGTCTTGTATTCCATCGAGCAGCTTGGTCAAACACCAGAATGAATCGGCTTCGACGGCGTCGAGAACTTGCTTTGGCAGCTGCCCAGGGTCCATGCCGGACTCAATGTCAGGATCCGAGATGTAGGCGCCGAGGAAGACCTGCCAGAATGGGGTAACCAGGTCGTTGATGCCTTGGACGTAGCCAGAGGCAGGGTGCCGTATGGCCCAAACGTATAGTATACGTTCGAGCGACCGCTGCGTCGCCTCGTAGCTGTAGAGCTCGAGGTGTGGATTTGTCCGGGGCACATCAATGCTGATCTGATGCCATATCGCTTCGTCCAGCCCACGTCCTCGCCCTCGGTTTGTCGCAGGATATGATGCGCCACCAGCCATGCCAGACGCGACAGCACCGGTGCTGCCAGAGGTTCCCCGCTCGAAAGCCTGTCTCACACCCTCGAGGTATTCCTTTCGTTTGCGCTCCAGCGTAGCGACCCTTCTTTCGCTGCTAGTAGGAAGATATCCCAACAACACCTGCCAAGTCATAGCGCGCACCTCAGATGGCACCCCCGACCATGCTGAATCACGCAGATCAGAAAGCGAGATGGTACTGGCCTGGAGTATCCGTTTGAATTTGTTGATTCTCGTTGTACGCGCTGAGTGCTCCTCGATTTGCTTTGCTGACGCATTTGGATCTACGGCGGGGTGTGAAATGAGATGTAGAGAGTTTGCGGGGTCGCGTAGGATTTCTTGATATTGCGGTCGCAGTATCTTTCCTTCTATCTTTTTGGCAGTTGGGTAGCTGGGTATGCCTCGTTCTTCGGCTATATCACCACTGTCTATCGCTCGCCATGCGGTTGAACCCAGACTTTCCCTGGTACCGCCTGGGTCTTTTGGCTTTGTTGGCTGTTTCCGGCGGCCCTTTCTTCGCATGTTTGCAATACTCGGTAGCCCAAACTCGTCCTCGTCGTCTTCGAACATGTTGTCCGTGTCGTCCTGGTCTTCGCCATGGTTCCAATCCGACTCTGTATCATTAAGAAAATAGCTGTACGTTGGGCGCGCGGGGCGGGGTGATGTGGTCTTGCTTGATCGACTCGGAGCAATGCTCGACTCGCGACTGTGTGTGGCTGATGGCGGGGTGCGAGGCCGTGACGTAGACCCGGAGACGCTCCTTCAGGGGACACTTTAGAACAGGTAGCCAAAGCCGTTGGTAGTAGAACGTACAGCGCATTGAAATTAAGTATGTCGGCGTGCGAGTAGGATGCACCGATGACCTTCTTGCCTGGGGGAGAGGTAGCCGTGTTGGATGTCGTGCGCCAGAAGGGTGAGGCAGAGCTGTGCGGATAATGTCAGTATCCGCTATGTGGGCGCGATTCGAGCAGGGCAACGTACGAGGAGCGGTCTGTGTGCAGGGAAGCGACGTGTTAGCTACCCCGGATATCGTGATCTATGTACGCTTGGTGGTTTGGATGGACACGAACCGACCTGCACCATTTCCTAGTAACGTGTCAGCAAAACAGGTATTGTTTGCGCATGCATGGGCGAGAAAGGACCAACCTGCTGCTGCTTCTTGGACGCCATTGCGGAATGCGTTTGTAGAGATTGAGTCTCGACAACGCCCCGCTGCGAGGGCTCCGAGCTCCAAGTCGCCCGACCACGGCGCTGCTGCTCGTGCACCGTCCATCCATCGCGCCTGCCACGCCAAGCTCCGCCCACACTAGCGCGACTGCCCGTTGCTTCTCCTCTCCCAACCTCAGGCAGTCTCTTCTTCTCTCATTCTAGCTTCACCGCCGCTTCTCGCGCCAGTCTGTTCAATTAACACACTGTGCCTTTGCTCTCACGCGTCCCCGTAACCCGAATCTTGTACTGAATTTTCCTCACCGAACTCAAGCTTCTAATCAAAGCACCGCGCTGGTACTCACTTGTTAGGGGCTACCGTTATCGAGGTCATTCTCTGGCTCTGCTTCCTGGTCGCCGACAGCGGTGATTCATACCTTCAAAATGGCCGACGAGAACTACGAAGATGATATCTTCGACGATCTGTAAGCGATGGACTTAGATGCGCTGCGCTCAGCCATACGGCGACGCTTTGCTGCTCATTGCTAACCGCCACACAGCTATGACGACGAGCCCGCGTCTCAGCAGGCCCCAGCGGCATCCGCGCCAGCGCCCAAGAACGAACCAGAGCCACCAGCAGCCGAATCAACGAGCGCGCCACACCAGGATATTACTCAAAGCCACGCCCAGGATGCGGAATCATCTTGGCCAGCCCAACAAGGCGCAGCAGGCGAGGATACCCATATGGACCATTCCGGTCCCAATGCAGGAGCTGAGCAGTCTTTTGATAATGCGCCTGCGGAAGATGACAACTATGGCCCCATCAACGTGAAAGAAGACGGGTAAGTCGTATATGCTTGACATCATGTTAATAATCTAGAGGCGCATCACAAGGTAAATTGTATACACGAGGCACAACTATATGCATCAGCCGAACGCATACCCTTACAAGGATCGAACCTAGAATCAGCCTATGAGTAGTATTAGAGCATCAGGCAGCGACAAAAAAGGGTACCTCTATTGCTTGATCAGTCTGAGCGCATGGTTATGGAACATGTGCTGGACGTTTTCATGCGCTTATATCACCCAAGAGCGCCTTGGTTCATGACTGGCCAGTCTGGTGTGAAGGCTCAGGAGCTTGGCAAGATGCAAAATTTGCAGTCCATATCGGCCAGTTGGCGAGGCGCTCTGAACATGGCAGATGAGGCCGCCAAGTATGAATGTTGGAAGAAGCTGGAAGACACGGGTCAACGGCTCTGCGATACTCAGATCAACTATCAACGCGCCTTTCGCAAGGACTATCGTGGCTTGCCCGAACGTTGGCAGCGCCTCATGTCGATATATACCTAGGTACTTGATAGCGCGTACCAGCAACGCAAGCAGAGGATAGCTACCGAGTTGTAAGAAAGTCTGTTCGGACGTCTGCACTCGAATCCATAGCAAAACACAGACGCTTCATCCGAATCATACTGTGCCTTTGCAGGGCTACTTTTGAACCTCGAAACATCGATCTTGAGTACGTGGCGTGCGTTGCTAGTCTGCATGATTAGTCTACGCCACAAGATTTCGACATGTTGGGATTAAGATGCGGCGTGGAGGATGGGTTCGCTTACGTGCTGTACTTGGTCACCACCACAACCAACCAACATCGGAACAACCGGGGTGTGCGAATGCCAAGTACCTAATTCACCAACACACCTTCAGAGTACAATGGTACCATGAGCTCGTCTTTTCAGAATCACCATCTCGAAAGACCGATACTTTCGACCGAATTGATCCATACCTTCGGGCCGTAAAGGGTACATGGTAGCCTGGCCATTCAGATGAACCTCACATCGCATCCGAAACCACACATCTCGAACCGTTCGGCAGTCCAAAGGCCTTCCCTTTTACCCATCCTGGATATCAGCTACAAGTCCACAGCTAGATGACTTGGTGCATTCATACCAAGGCGACCATTCTCTGCCTCTTCGGCGTTGGAATATGTTGGGATGTCCTGTCCACTGCTCACTGATCTGGAACGGCCCTGGATACCTATTACCGACAACTTGTGATGCGCCTCTACGACCTCCTTGTACTTTTGCTTTTATTTGTTAACACAACGGCAACATACTGACACCAACATTAGCAAGATGTTCATCGGTGGTCTAAACTGGGAGACTACTGAAGGTACGTGTATTCGCTCTACATGCAAAAGCAGATTTCCTGTCTGTCCTTTGCCAAGTTGTGACTTGCGCACCTTTGTACATATTGTTGTACGTTGGTATACTAGATCTTTACTAATTCGCCACGTACAGATTCCCTTAAAGGCTACTTTTCACAATTCGGCGAAGTCAGTGAGTGCACAGTCATGCGCGATTCTGCAACTGGACGATCCCGAGGCTTTGGTTTCCTCACCTTCAAGGATCCCAAGTGCGTCAATATTGTCATGGTCAAGGAACACTACCTCGATGGCAAGATTGTATGTCGGCTACCGTTTCGAACGCAAACTATGTACTGACGGTTAGCAGATTGATCCGAAGCGGGCCATTCCCCGTGAAGAACAAGAGCGAACTAGCAAGATCTTCGTCGGTGGTGTTAGCCAAGAAGCTACAGAGGAAGACTTTACAAATTTCTTCAAACAATTCGGTCGTGTGGTTGATGCTACACTCATGATGGACAAGGAGACAGGCCGTCCTCGTGGCTTCGGTTTCGTTACCTTTGATGGCGATGCAGCAGTCGATGCCACATTGCGTGGTCCTCTTCAGATTCTCGGCAAACCAATCGAAGTCAAGCGCGCACAGCCTCGCGGCAACATGCGTGATGATGAAAATGACGGAAACAAAAAGTTTGGTCGCGGCAACAAGTTCAACAAGTTCAACGACGGCGGAAATGGCGGCCAAGGTGGGAACGGTTATGAAAACGGCGGAAACATGCAAGCACAAGGCGGCAACACTGCTATGTCTCCGGCCATGATGGCTCAGTACTGGCAGCGCATGCAGCAATACTTCCAGTCTATGCAGCAAACACTCGCTCAACAGCAAGCCAACGGCGGCATGGCGGGTAATCCTATGGGCGGCATGGGTGGCATGAACCCGATGCAGATGCAACAGATGCAACAGCAAATGATGAACCAGGGCATGAACCGCGGCACCGGCTCACCAAACCCACAGATGATGGGCGGTATGGGCGGTATGAACCCGATGCAAATGCAGCAGATGCAAATGCAACAAATGCAAGGTGGTGGTGGACCCGGCGGGCCAGGCGGAATGAACCCTCAAGGCGGCCAGAATGCCGGTCCTCGTCCCGCGTACACCGCACAAGATCAGCTGGCTTTTGAACAGCAAAAGTACGAACAGCAGCAAGCACGTCGCCAGCAGCAACTCTCCGGTCCTGGCGGGTGGGGCGCGGCACAAGGCAGTGGCCCAGCAAGCTGGGACGGTATGTACGACGACGCTCCTCCACCAAACGTTCCCTCTGGACCCAGCGGCGGCCGGGGAGGCGGCTTCAGAAACAACCGATCACGTCAGGGCTCCAGCCAGCCTCCTGGCGGCCAGGCTCCCATCAACGCGCCCACGGGTCCAAAGAACGCGGGCGTCAGGGGCGCGAACTACCGCGGCGGAGGTCACCGTGGTGGCGGCGGCTTCAGGCACCAGCCTTATGGAGGTCGTGGTGGATAAATCGCCCCTTGACCCGACTTGCGGTCCAGCAGACGAACACCTCACAAGAGGGGAATGCGAAAGATTCTATGCTCCGAGAGCAAACAAGAAGTGTAATCCAGAACGGAGACGGAGAAGCAGCATACAAACAAGTGCTTCCTTTCTCTCTTTGTTCGATCAAAACAACAACGAAAAAAGCCGGGCAACCCCATTGCTCTTGTTTGCCATAGGCGCGCGCGGGGCGGTGGAGTTTATAACTGATCTTTCTTTCTTGTGTTTCTTTCTTTTTTAAACAAGTGGCTGTGTGTGTGTGTGTGT
>JAODYC010000015.1:144818-155326 GCA_026262405.1 Curvularia hawaiiensis | reverse complement strand
GCAGCAGCAGCAGCATCCCTCATATCCACCGCCGAATCCACAATACCTAGCCCCTGGACTCTTTCGCCCAGCTCATCGACCTGCTGGCGTGCTTTCCTGGCCGCAAACGCCAACTGCTCGCTGGAACCCGGGAGGTAGATTTTCTTTGCGCCGAGGGTGCGCTTGATGTCTTCTAGCAGGACCTCCATGGGGCAAATGTATGCGATGCGGTTTTTGTGGCAGAAGGCGAGGACGTGGCCGACGACTTTATGTTTGCCGTTTTGCACGACCCACGCGCCGCTGTCGCCGCCGATGCCAAAGTCTCCCGCGACGTGCCACGAGCGGGAGAAGGATTTGCGGTGGTAGATACGCACGGCGGACATGACGGAGCTGATCATGCCGCCTTGGAGGCCGGTGGTGCGACCGAAGCAGTGGACAGCAAGGCCACCCAAGGAAGATGCGGGGGCTACACCATTGGGGTACTCGTCTTCTTCGGGGGAGTAGTGTCGGCGGTCGACGGGTGGTTTGAGCTTCGAGGCGATGAAGCGCTGTTCGGGCGGCATGCTGCCAAAGCAAAAGCGGCGTCCGCCTTGGCAGATGTTGTAGGGTTGGAGCCGGTCTTCTTTGAGTTTGAGAAGCGCCCAGTCGATTTCGTGGAGTATGCCGTCACGCTTCCAGCGGCGGATGCCGGAAGAGGCGTGCACATGGCCTAGTTCGTGCGACGAGAGATGGTCATCGTCGCGGTCTTCTTCATTGGGAAAGAAGTCTGGCTCCACGTCGTCAATGGCTGGTTGGGTGATTTTGATATGCTCGCCTTCGCCGAGAAGAATACCGTCAATGTCTCCTGTGGTAGTGCGTGATATATCGGATGCGGCCATGTCTACTTTGGTTAGTGACGATTGATTGTACGGTAGATTTTGTCATATACCCTGAGACTCCTCATCCGAATCGAATTCGCTGTCGGAGAAGTGAAAAGAGTCGGCGTCGACATCATCGTCCTCGCTCTTGAATGCTTCATCGTCAGACAGCTCAAGGTCCCACATTGGCGCAGGCTCCTCAGCGTCCAAGTAAACGCCTGGTTGCGTGCCCATACCCATTAGCCAGGGGTTGTTTGCCCCACTAGACAGCATGGCCTCATTTGGGTACGGCCTATCGTAGTCCTCATCGGCATCGCTCTCGTCGTCTGACGGTGCGTCTAGTAGATGATGGACGCTCATACCCAATGGCTCGTCGTCAACTAGAATGACTCCACCATACGAAACTGGTGGCAGATGCTCTCCATTGAAAGCACCAATCGATGCCCCACAGAGTGGGCGCTGCTGATGCCATGGATTCATGACAGCCATGTCACCCCCGTACGAGTTAGTGTTCATCATGGAGCGATGAGGAGGCCTAAATAGTTAGTCACCGTACGATTCCAACGAAGAAAGCAACATACCGAGTGCGGCGCGACGAGCGACTCATCTTTGACCTCCTAATCTTTCCCCTCCTGACTTTGAGATCATACACGTTCTCGTCATACCGAAAGCGGCGACTGAGTAGAGCCCTGACCTTTGCAACACTGCTGCAAGTGACAAACACCGTCGGCTTAGCCTTCTCCACAACCTCTCCAACAGCTACAAGGTCGATGCTGACGGTTTCCTCGGCATCTCTCAGCGCACGCTCCAGAAGGCGCTCCAGACGCGGCAGCATGGTCGAATGCCATTCATCCACGATTTCAGGCGTGAATTTTACGGGAAACAGGCGTAGCTTGGGACGGGAGACAGGCTCCATGTCCCTCTCGATTTGTATCGACGATGTAACACAGCTCTCGCTCGAATCTACTGTCCGGCTCTGGATCTCCGGCTCAGGCGTAGGATACCCGAGAGTGGCTTGCGGCCAGTGGCGGATTCCATCAGTAACAAGAGCTGAAACGGTGTTGTTTGTTCGCTTGCGCTTCGACTCTCGCCATGCTTTTTGGATGATGAGGATCTTTTCCTTGTAGTCCTTGAGAGACGCGGCCTGGCCAGGGGGGTTGCGTGACTGTCTCCATGCGCGCTGGATCGTTTCAGCAGCAGTAATCATGCGCTCTCGATACAGCGACGAGACGTCACTTGGGTCTTGCGAGTTTGGCGGTGTCGCGACGAGGGTGCCTGATTCCTCTAGAGGGTCTCTCTGTTCCCACTCCATTTCGACTGGTTCTTGCTTGGGGCTCATCATGCGCAGGCTTTCGGAAATGCTCTTTCGGATAGAGTGTTGTGAGCTCCGTGACGGATTCCTTGCGAGTCCCAGATCAGGTGATTTCCTCGACAGCGACTTGGTTCTCTCCAGGGCGTGCGACCCTTTTTCCAGAGCCCATCGTTTTGCGCTTCTATACGATGGACTTTGGTGAACTTCAGACGCAAGTTGAGGTTGGCTCTGGCTTTTGCGCTTCAACGGAGATGGTTGTTGAATGGGCGTGGCGTCAGGCCGCAAATCTCTCAAATCAAAGCTAGGCTCAGATTCGTCAAGCATACAGCAGCGCTGGAGTCTGGTGAGGATGCGTGAGTAGACCTGGTAGATATCAGTAGCATCGCCTCTTGCATCGGCTGCCCAAAAGCAGTCGCGCACTACCTGCATATAAGCCGTTCCGCATTTGGACGCAAGCCTGCGGATGTACACATCCTCGATCCTTTGTTTGAAGTCGCTCAGCGTGTATTTTGGTTTCCACAGATCAAACAGTGGCTGCCACAACCCCACTTCGAGCAGTACCAGTCCTAGGCCGTACAAGTCAAAACTCGGCGTGTACGGTTGCTTCTCGCCAGTAGACTTGGGGTCCTCGGGATGACGGTAGATGTTGAGTGTTGGCATCTTGTTGTGTGGATCAATGTCGTAGTCGGAGAAGAGGTCGAATGAGCAGATAACCGGTGCCCGTAAGGAGTACTGCAGTGCTCGGCTATTGTGAGAATGGCGCTTGTTCTTCTTGAACAGCACAATGTTGGTACTGTTGACGTCTTTATGAACAAGGTTGTCGCCATGAATCTTGCTGAAAGTCAATGCAAGTGTGAAAGCGAGGCGAAAGCGGTCTTCGAGTGGTGGCGTCGCACTGGTGGAGTTGTGCAAGGACTTTGACCCCGTTTGAAGCACGCTCAGCAGGGTGACTGGCTTCAAGTCGTCTATGGATTTATGTGAATCGGCCGGGCCAGAGTAAACAGAACTTGGTAGTTCAAAGACCAGACCAAAGCGAGATTGGTGCGGGTCTTCAACGTATCCCAAACACTTCAGTGTGCCCGGGAAGGGTTGACTATTGGACAACTTTGTTAGTATAGTCAGCAACGCTTCGAGACGTTCCGTCGAAGGAGTAACTCCGGTAATGCTGTATGTGGGATCGTAGCTTGCGTAGTCGACAAGGACGTTTGTTTCTGTTTCTCTGCCGCTATCCGGTTTCCAGGAATGGGTGTTGACTCTGGATTTCAGGCGACCGATGACACGGACAGATGTGGTACCAACACTTTCATATGGCGGTGGCTCCTCGTCCGGCAGGATAAGGTCAGCAGGATCTAGTTTTGGCGGAAGG
Organism: Curvularia hawaiiensis; assembly: GCA_026262405.1. Taxonomy (NCBI): domain Eukaryota; kingdom Fungi; phylum Ascomycota; class Dothideomycetes; order Pleosporales; family Pleosporaceae; genus Curvularia; species Curvularia hawaiiensis. Next base: position 151,812 of record JAODYC010000015.1, on the reverse strand, counting down.
TTAGACCGGGATATCTGCGCGTGTGTAGAAAAAGTTGCTGGATTTACAAGTGTCAGGTCGGATGCGCTATAGTCTGGCGACAAGAAGACTGCTGGAGATGCGTTGTGTTGAGGCGGTCGTGGTGTAGCTTTTCCGGGGCTGATGCCTCGCTCAAGTCCTCGCTGGGTTCTTCGGTTCCGAGAGAGGTCGTATAGTATGTCGATAGACGTTGTGAGGTCCTTGATCAAGTCCTCGTAACGTGACTTGTCGGCGGCCGCCCACGAGGGCGGGTCAGGCCGACTCTTCTCTCCAGATAATGTCTTTCCCCCACCAGCAGCAGATGCACCCGGGTGCATCCTCTCTGCCTCATCAAGTATCTCCTTGATCGTTCCGAGCACGCTCGTGACTGTCTCCGTCATGCCTGCCTCTTCCACGCTGTCGTCGATGTCGCCCTGCTTTCCCTTGGAGTTGTCGCTCCAGTCGACGCCCCATGTTATGAGCCGGTCCTTCTGTATCCTGAATTTGCGATGCAGCGCATGCGACTCTGGCGTGTCTTTGGCATCCTGCTCGACCACAGCATCGCAGGTGGTTTTGGTGTCTGAGTAGAGCTGGGTTAAGCGCCGCGGCAGCCTGCTAATCGTCTCCATGGTCACAAGCGGACGGGCAAGTTGTCGCGAGGGTGGTTACGACGCGCGATGAGGGGAGAAGGGCGATTATCAGCTGTAGGAGGGGAAGCATGAGGGGTGTCTGCAATGCGACTGCCTGGGACCCGTCGTCATGGCGCGAGACTCGTGTTGTCTAACCGGGGTGCAATTCATGGCTGCCTACAGGCACCGCCTCCCGCCCGTGGTGGTGGGGGAGACCCCTAGCATCGGGGGCCACCAATCACATTGCGGCCTTCTCCGCTTGCGCCACCGCTGCGGCAGGGCTGATCTGCGGAGTGTTCGCTGGGCCTCAGGCAACGGTGTGGAGTGATTAGTGACAAGACAGAAATAGAGGTGTGCTCTCTTCGTTTCCCACTGAGACAGTATGTGTCATTCTTGCGAAGCTATAGGCCATGCCCGCGAAAGTGTCTCAGCTACGAGCGCGGCATGGCGATATGCTGTAGTCACGACGCCACTAACGGATTTCAACATTGCTTGTTAACCCGAACCGTATGAACATGTGAGCATGTTAGTAGTCATGCAAACACTGCGCGACCACGCAATCCAATGCATTCTTTTCAAACACAAAAATATTACACTATCGTTAAACCACATGCCTCGAGAGCCATCTGGCCCTGCCGTTCGGCTACTTTTTGTTTTCCATACAAAGTCATTCCAACTGTATTAGAGTCGACGCTTAATCCTCGGTAAGATCGCCATACTCCCACTGACCACGACGCTCTTCCTTGGCGATATCCTGCTTCTTCTTAAGGGCAGCTAGGATGTTCCCGCCATTGCGCTCAAACGGCCGCAGCTTCTTCGGCACCATGGCGAGACCCTCGCTCAGAATATCGGCATTAATACTCTCTGTGCCATCTTTGCTCTGGCTGGGGTTGTACAGTGTCACCCAGAGCATGCCATCCTTCTCAGTGGCCTCGACTCGGGCGACGAGCTCACGGTCGGCTGTCTCTTGGGAAATGAACGACACGGCGTCCTGGAGATATTCAGAGTTACCAGGGAGCTGGATGTATGCCAGCTGTGCCTCGACAGCCTGTGGCTTGAGTTTTGACGGCAAGAACTGGGGTTGCGAAAGAGGGCGGAGGCGCGACCATGGGATAACTTCAGAGTTACCATAGTCAATGTACACAACCTCGGCCTTTTTGTTTTCACGGTCGTTGCGTCGGATGCGGGCACGGTACCACTGATCGTCGGCAGTGAACTTGGCTGCAACAAACTCGCCAGCCTTGGGAGCTTCGGACAGGCCAGTGCTGTTGGCTGGGTTGAGATGGAACTTGCCAAAGGCGTCCATGAGCTGTGTCAGTGCTGCTGTACCAGTGCCAATTTGTTGGAGGCGCAGTCTGCCGTCATCCTCAACGTGAGTGATGATGACATCGCGGTAGTCTGCCTTTGCAGACGAAGCAGCATCTCCATTAGTAGGCTCGGCAGCTTCAGCAGCCTCGCCGTCCTCGTCCTCTTGGGAAGGGTCGTAGTCGTGCCACAAGTTCTTGCGTGCATCCTTGGCCCTCTGTTCAGCGGCGAACAGCTCGTTTGCGTTGCCAGACTTTTCGGCTGAGTAGGCATGAACTGTTGCCAGACCCTCCTCGACGAGTGTCTTTGCAAAGTTCTCACGGTTGATGTAGAGGGTACCGATGAAGCCACCGACCTTGTCGCAGTCCTCAATGTCAATTTCAACATCTCGCTGCTGGCAGCGTCGGTTGGCGAACTCGTGTGCCTCCTTTCCAAACGGCTCTCCCTTTTCGTTTTCGTTTCGTGCCGAGCGAGGCGCACGAATACCGGAAAGAACAAGCGTGAGCTTTGCATTCTCGCGCGGTACCAGAACAGTGAAACGCGATCCAGACTTGACAAAGTCTACGATGGCGGGTACCTTGCGTTGTCGGGAGAGGATGGTAAGCTGACGCTTGGCCTTCTCCAGCGATTCCGAGTAGTCGACGTACTGCTTGACAGAGGGCGCCTTGTCCGACCACAGACCCTTCTTCTCCTCCTGCGCAGCTTGCTCAGCCAAGAGGAGGTCATCGTAGATGGGGCTCCTGTCGGTGTCGTCCTGTCGGTGACGGATGACGGAAGCCATGCCGTTCTCGACCAACATCAGGCCAACGTTCTTGCCCTGGAGGGTGACGGTGCACATCTCGCGCTCGTCATAGCCCTCGCTGGCCGGTCGCTTTCCATCGACATGGAATTTGACATGCTTGCCAATGAGCTTCTTGCGCAGGAACTCCTTTGCCTCGGCTACCCATGGTGATTGCTTGGGGTCTGTTGGCTTGGGCTGGCGGACGCTGCTGAGGTTGATGCGCTTCTCTGCGCCGGCCTTGTTCCGCAGGAAAATGGTGTCTGCACTCTGGATCCGGCTGACAGTCGCTTCCTGCTCGCTCGCCCTGGTGGACTTGGGTGCAACGTGTTCCTTGTACACACCAAGTCGGCCTTCCTTGGCCTGTTTCTCGGCTCCTCTCAGTATGCCCATCTGCTGGCCGAGGAGGGTGGTGTGGTGGTCAGTGCACTTGGCGAGACCGTTCTTGAGGAGGAAAGGTGTGATGCTGCCCTGGGTCGGGTGCTTTACGTCGGCAATGAGTTGGCCATTGGGCGCAGTGCCGAGAACTTGAACAAGCACTCCTCGCTGGAGCAGCCTTGCCTCGACAAACTGTTGTGCCTCGTCACCAAAGGGCTCAGCGGGTTGTATCATATTGTTCGAGGGGTTCGTTCGCTGTGTTGCTGGTGCGCGGATACCTGCGAGGAGGACCATGGTTTGGATGTGCTCGGTGGGTGAGAGAAGGAGGCGCACGATGAGACGGTCGCCGGAGAGGACCTTTTCGACAATCGAGTCAATGTCCTTGCCCTTGTTCTGCTCGACAAACTTTTGGGGATCGCTCAGCTCTGAAGACACGTTGATCCTGCCACCGGTCTCGGCCCAGATTCCCTTGGAGTCTGCCCTGGCGCGCGCCTCGTCTACTTGGAGTCTCTCGAGCAGGTTTGCGGCTTCGTCCGAGTCTTCCTTGCGAGCAGCATCGTCCCGCAGCTTTACCCACCCCGCGGCGACGGCTTGCTGTGGTAGGATCTCCTTGTTAGGTGTGACGATGAGGCCATACTCGCGGTTTGCGCCCGTAGGGATCTTGTAGAGGACCTGGAAGCGTACGACTTTGCCTACGAGCAGGCGGCGGAGATAGTCGCGTGACTCAAAGGCAAAGGGCTCATCTCCCTCTCGTCTCAACCGCGGTGCTGTGACAAAGGCTAGACTCAGTATGCGCTCCGCTTTTGGGTCCTTGATGTTGTGGAGGACGACAGTATCGCCAGAAAGCACGCTCTTGACCTTTGCTTCGAAAAGATTGCTCATGGTGGATGTCGGGTGGCTGCACCAGTGAGGGCGAATGTTAGCTACTGTGTCCCAAAGAGCTGCAGATGGGTGTGTGGGGCGACACCTGTTCCCTTGCACTTACGGGAAGGAGATGCCAAAACTGGCTGTGTAGACCAAAAATGCTAATGAGGAGCTGCAATTGATGTGTGAGCCAAATGCCAATTGCTTGGTTCGAGGGTTGAGATGCTACGTGTTGTGATGGCGGGAAATCTCGCCGTTGCTGCTCAGGGACCGTTCTTGTGGGGTCGAGGACCCTAGGCGAAGATTGTCACTGGCGGAGGTCCAGCCCCGTCCGTACATGTCGAGTTTGACAGCGTTAGGGAGCGCGACTTAGCAGGTGGCATTGGAAATTCTAGCGATTCCTCCATGCGGACTGTGTAGGTGCTTGGATTTAGTGTCCAAGGGTATTTGCATGCTGCTCGGATCTCTGCGTCGGAAAAGAGCACTTCCTCCTGTGGGCTGCAGTCCATGAGCCATATGCTAATTACCCAATTAGGGTCGTTGTACTATTGTGGTACATAGATGCAGACAGTTATTCCACGGGACAGGCGCAACATCCAGTGCATTTCTGCTTACAGCTCACTTACATCAAAGTCTTGCAGGTAGCTGGTATTCTATGCTGACAAGAAGCGTTGCAGGAAGCTACAACCATGAAGGGACATCAACCGCCTGCACAGCGACAAAGCCACTGACCACTATCTATAATCTACCAGCTACAGATTCGTCTTGTTTCATTTTGCGTGAATTGTCATTCAACCTCTTAAAACCGCATGTCCACTGTAAATGTCCGTTCGACCTCGCTGACGCCTTGCGGACTTAAGGGCGGATGGACGTAAGACCGGTACGCTCGATTCTGATTGGCCCGTTTTGCATGAGTGGACCCCGTCAGTGTAACAGCGTATACGAGTTGAGGAAAGGCGCAGAAGCGCCATCCACCCAAAGCGGATGAGTATAGCAATATCGCTCGTCAGGCCCCCTTCTGCAAGGAAAATGCAAGATTATAAAACTGAGGGGTTGATCTGACAAAGTATCACAATGCAAGATATCTTTCTGTTCATTCAATACTCGTACACAAATTACTATCTCACAGACCATGCCAGACCTTCAAACCATCCGGTCGAACATCGCACAGCTGGCAAATGGCCCACCGCTGGTGGTTGCGCTTATTGGTGGCACAAGCGGGATTGGATCTTACGTAGCGGAGGCGTTTACGTCGACGTTTGCAGCGCATGGTTCCAAGCTGCGAGTTTACCTTGTCGGACGCAATGCTCAAAGCGCAGAGTCATTGATGCGCTCTGGTCGTGAGATTAGCCCTGGGTCCGACTGGCGGTTTATTCAAGTCGAGAATCTAGCTCTGTTGAGCGAGGTAGATGCAGTGTCCAAGGAAATTACGAGGCAAGAAGAGGCCGATCCGTTCCACGGTGGGCCTCCGAGACTAGATGCACTATACATGAGCTCAGCGCTATCGCCACTGGCACCGTCACCTCGTAAGTTTCTTGCTCGTATATCGGATGAATGCCATAGACTGATTGAATGGCAGGCACGGAAGAAGGCATTGATTCGCAGATGTCGTTAGTCTACTACTCACGCATCCAATTCATACAGAACCTCACTCCTTTACTTAGAGCGTGTCCTGGAATAGCACATGTGATTTCCATCTTTGCTGGGTCGATGGAGGACAGGATTACGCCAGGCCAACTACCGATTGGTGAGGCTGAGCCAGCCAGCTACGGTGTGACTGAAGTGCGCAGGCGTACGTGCTTCATGAAGACGTTTCTTTTCGAATCGCTGGCGGAGCAACACGCGGGCAAAATCAGCTTCGTACACATTTATCCTGGACTGGTGGACGGGCCAACGTTTTACAGCAACGCGAATCCGCTGTGGTTCCGCATCGTGTGGACCGTAATGAAGCCACTACTGGCAAGTTTGTTCATGACGAGCCCGGAGGCGTGTGGGCAAATCATGGTGTCTCTGTCTACGCCGAGATATCCAGCAAAGGGGACGGTGGATCCAGGAGAGGGTGCGGGTGGGAAGGTGGCCTTCAGTACACAGAGAGAGCTGGGAGGGGGTGCTTATGCAGTGGGTCAACGAGGAGATGAGAGAAGCGGAGTGAGCTGGGCAAAGGCCAGGCGAGATGACACGGGAAAAAAGGTTTGGGAGCATACCATGGGGGTGTTGCAGGGGGCGAGCAAGATGAATGTTGGCAGATAGCCGGGCAAGTCCATTGACGAGAGAATGCAATGCGTAATGCAGACGGACGCGCACTTTGTGCTGCGGCCTGTATCGACGACGACGACGGAGTTTGGGAGTATTGGATTAACTAGTAGCAGCGGGAACTTGGCGTTGGGTGTGGGTGTAATTAGGACTAGCACGTGCCGTAGTGGGAAGGAACGTTGACTTTTGGAGCTCAACGCCAACAACAAGCTGCTGACATGGCTCCGACCGATTTGAAGCCGTTCAAAATTAGCAGCAAGCTAGACCCGAGACCAAGGCCGGGGCAGGACCGGTTCGTGGCGGAATGATGAGACGTTGCATGAGGAGGCACTTGTTTAGTTGGTTTTGGTGAGTGACATGGTGCACCAAGAGGCGGTGGGATTTTGTTGGCATGTACAGTGTACATAGTAGGTGCAGTCGTGGAGGCAACGGACCACCGACAGGTAGATGTAGTGGAAGTGAGGACGCCAGATTGGGACGGGGTAAGACGCACATCATGACCATGGTAAGATCAAGGGCCGACAGCACCAACGAATGAAAGCATGGTCGCTGACGCGGCCGCTCAGATGCACACAGAGATAGTAGGCTTGGGTGTCAGAGAGGCGGGGTAGGGACCAGAGGTGAGCCTTGCGCGGGCAGCCCCCGGGGGCCAATGGCAACATGAAGCTCGTGTTTCATCGCCGCAACCACCAGCGCAGGTCATTGCAGAGAAAAGGCAGCTGAGACAGCGGCTGTGGAGAGAAGAGCAATTAGAATTGCAGTGGGATTAATAATAGCAGCAGCAGCAGCA